>CAUYSK010074953.1:0-31334 GCA_963575035.1 Avahi laniger
AAAGATGTGGAAACAACCCAAGTGTCCATCAATACATGAGTGGATTAATAAAATGTGGTATATGTATACCATGGAGTACTATTCAGCTTTAAGAAACAATGGTGATATAGCACCTCTTGTATTCTCCTGGACAGAGCTGGAACACATTCTACTAAGTGATCAATGCCAGGGAGGGAAAATCTAGAAACACAGGGTCTCACCATCAAATTGGTAGTCTCTGATCGCAACATAAGTGCACATATAAGAATAATATCTATTGGGTGTTGGGCAGGGGGGAGGGGGGTGGGGGAAGGAGGGGACGGATATATGCATACACAAAGAGTGTGATGCGCACCATCCAGGGGATGGACACTCTTGAAGCATGGACTTGGGGGGTGGGGCAAGGGCAGTATACGTAATCTAAACATCTGTACCCCATAATATGCTGAAATAAAAAAATTGTGCAAAACAGTTTGATGCGCCCTCCCAAAATTAAATTGAATGACCATGTGACCCAGTATTCTCCTAGGTATTCATCCAAAAGAATTGAACTGACACAAACAAATTTATGTTCATGCATGTTCAGTGGGCAAAAGAAGGAAATAATCTAAATGTCTATAAATGAATGAAAGGATAAAAAAATTACTATATATCCATACAATGGGATATTATTTTGCCATAAAAAGGAATGAACTACCTTTACACACTTGAGCATTGATGAACCTCCAAAACATGCTAAGTGAAAGAAGCTGGGCATGAAAGGTCACCTGTGGTATGATTCAGTTTATGTGCAATATCTAAAATAGGTAAATCCATATACGTAAAGCATGTAGGGATTGCCAGAGACTGAGGATGAGGGGAATTTGGAAACTACTTAATAGGTATGGGGTTTCCTCTTGGGATAAGAGAGGTGGTATTTGTAAAACACTGTGAGTCCAGTAAATGCCACTGAATAGTTCACTTCAAAATGATTAATTTTATGTTATATCAATTTCCCCTCAATAAAAATGTCAGTCATAAATAAGTTGAGATCTCTCTGAACTGTTTAGCATCTTGTAAATTTTTTTCAAACTCTTTCTGGTACACATTGCAAGACAGAGTAGCTAAGGAGAAAATCATACTATTTTCTTCAGTGATGGTTTGCATTTTATTTGACAAACATAATTTTTCACAATTCTTAGCATCTCTTGTCTTTGTTGTTGTAAACAACCTGAGTTGAAAGTTAAGAATTATGCTGTATAAAAGAAACAAATTTAATAAAGAGAATTCGCGATCAAATTCTAAAAATTACCATACATGGTTCTCAGTACCGTTTGCTAGTAGTCCCTTTAGGCTCTAATTCTAGTTTCGTCTTTTTACAAATGTATTACATTGGGAGGACAATATTTTGTTTCTAAACCTCAGTTTCCTTCCAAGAAGGCAAAATTTAGGAATCAGGATGTATATAATTATGGTAATTGTTATACATTTTTTGAGAAATTAAATATGTGGCTATAGTAAATAAATGAGATTTACAATTATGGTAAATCGTAAGGGCTAAAATAATAATAATTGTTGTTGCTATGTTCTATTATCTGCTTACATTGCAGATTCAACCTACCTTTTTCCCCCTAAATTGCAATATGGTTTGCTATTGACAACACACATGTCCCATTCTATTACTACTTCATAATTGTTATAAATTCTTGTGAGTGTGATAATTCCATCCTACTTAGTTTTAATTAAACACCGTTTATAGCTCTGAAGATTGTAAAATGGAGTAACTCATATTTAAGTGTTCTCAAATGTGTACCCAATAGTATTGTTATTGTTACAAATTCATAGACAAAATAACTCAATGATTAATTCTCCAAAAACTATTATTTTTCAATGTAGAATTCTTTAGGTAAACAAATAATATTTGACCACAGAGTTATGAGTTATGTGTTTAGGATTAAAACTATTTGGAAATCCTATCATTCATGGCAACATGGATGGAATTAGAAGACATTTTGTTAAGTGAAATAAGCTAGAACAGAAAGTTGAACATTACATGTCCTTACTCACTTGTGGAAGCTATAAAAAAGCTGATCTCATAGAAGTAAAAAGTAGAAGAGAGGATGCTAAAGGCTGGGGATAGGAAGGGGAAAGGGAAAACAAGGAGAGATTTATTACAGAATACTTAATTACAGCTAGATAGAAGGAAAAATTCTAGTGTTCCGTACTATGTAGGATGACTATGGTTAATAATATATAGTTTTAAATAGCTACAAGGAGAATATTAAATGTTCCCAACACAAAGAAGTGATAAATAGTTGAGATGATGGATATGCTAATTACCTTATTCTGGTCACTATACATTATATGTATCAAAATATCACTATGTACCCTATAAATATGTGCAGTTATTATATGTCAACTAAAAAATTAAGTTTAAAAATACATAAAAGCCAAATGCTATGTGTAGGTACAACACAAGTTAATGAATATAGTTATATTTCCAAAAGGGAAGCCCAAGGAAATTCATATTAATTTCACCAAATGCTTTATCTATTTAACAAAATATATACATAAGTATACTTTTCACCAAATATTTTAAATTTACATTTTTGGTAATGCAGTAGTTGTCCAAGCATCTAAAACTCTGTTCTATGAATGAAGTTGTCATTTTCAGAGCTTTCTTATTTATAACTAAATTCTTGTCCACACAATATTAATTATAAAAATATTTTAATATAGTATTAGTCTTCTCGGACTGCCATAACAAAATACCACAGACTGTGTGACTTAAACAACAAAGCTTTATATCCCACATTTCCAAGGTCAAGGTGCAGGCAAGTGAGGTTTCATTCTAAAGCTCTTCTCTTGACTCACAGGCAGCTATCATCTAGCTGTGTGCTCACGTGACCTCATCTTCGTGCACACAAAAAGAGAGAGAGCATGCTCCCTGGTGCCTCTTCTTATAAGGACACCAATCGTAGCACATTAGGATTCCACCCTTTGACCTCATTTAGCCTTAATTACCTCCATGTAGGTCCTACCTCCAAATATAGTCACATTGGTGGTTCAATATAAACATTGTGGGTGAGGTCACAATTCAGCTCATAGCAAATAAATATATCTTCCTGTGTAAAAATACTTTCAGCTAAGTTTCTGTAACAGTATAATGGAATATGCTTGAAACAGAACCAGAATTCAAAGAGAAAAGCATTTACATTTTATGTCACGTTTACACAATTTGGTTACATTAACTTCTTATATAAAATTAGTGTTTTAAAATACTACTATAAATAAATGCATATTTAAAATAATTTTAAAAACAGAAAAATAAGGATTGAGACAAAACTGCTGATGGAGGAGATGTCTACCCATCAACAAACCATTAGCAATTCTATCTTATGCTCTACAATAAAACATGCTGTGTAGAAGTGATTGCATTTGAAGTTATTGGTACATTTGAATGCAAACTACCCAACCAGGAAAAATGAGGCTTCCATTTGCTATAAAAATAAATTAGGAGGCAATGCTTTGCTGGCAAAGCCATTTGAGCACCTCAGTTCATAACTATTCATGGTATCATTAACAGATGTCTTTGCTCACACTGTGAGCTGCCTTCTGATATTGTTGTATTCGGCATTACTTTATATCTAAAGTGAATGTGGGCAACTTGTTTTAGGACATAATAAAACATATCCCGATGTAGAGATCCTGTGGGAAATTATACAATAATGTTACCTACATAACTAATTTTCTTCTTATGAAATCATGATTCCCACTACACTCTTAGAGCTATTGGAAGTATTGTTTAACATCACCATTTCCATGTTAATATCTCAGTAAATCACAAAAATGTAATACTTTGTGCAGAAAATGAGCCATTTCCTTTGGGAACATAAGTTTTCATTTCTAAATAAAAAGTTGCATGAAGTGAATATTAAGCATGTCGCATGTTACTTGTTGATACTAAAAGTATATTTTTCTTAAAAGAATCACTTTCTTGGCTGGGAGTGGTGACTTACGCCTGTAATCCTAGCACTTTGGGAGACCAAGGCAGGAGGATCGCTTGAGGCCAGGAGTTTAAGAACAGCCGAAGCATTATAGTGAGACCCTGTTTCCACAAAAAAATTTTAAAATTTACCTGGGCATGGGGGTGTGCACCTGCAGTCCCAGCTATTTGAGGGGCAAAGTCAGGGCATCACTTGAGCCCAGGAGTTTGAGGTTTTGAGGTTGCAGTGAGCTATGATGATGTCACTGCACTCCAGCCTGGTCAACGGAGTGAGACTCTGTCTCAAAAACAAAACAAAACAAAACAAAATGAATCACTTTCTCCAAGTTAAAGCATGATGCTGGGGACTAGTACACTATAAGCAAGATAAACCATTCAAGGAAAAAATAATATAAATGTTGCCTGTGTTAATTATCTATGGGTATAGAATTTCTAGGAAATGTTTAAGAATATTGCCAAGCAATATCTTCCTAGGAACTATCATCAATGTGCACACACACACACACACAAACACACACAAACACACTGAGGAAAGCAGTGAATGTGGTGCAAAGATCAAATAGTTTACATTAACAAAAACAAGCAACAATGTCCGTTCAAGTAAGGAAGAAAAAAATAAAAACAAACAAGCAATGCAATAATTTTTTTTTGAAAACCTCTTCACATCTGAGGTGCAAGTATTGCATGGATTCAAAGAATTCATTTAACCCTGAATCTCTGTTTCTTCATTCATGGAATGGGGATAATCATTTATATTACATGTGAGAATTAAATTAGATAAGGATTATAAAATATGCAATCAATGTGGCCCATATACCTTCTACTTGAAGGTTGTTGTCTATGTTTTATGATCTTGAGTTAATTATTTGTCTTTGTATTTGTCCCCTAGGATATATACAATTAAACACACTTATTAGAACACAAGCTATCAAAAGACCCATGAAATTTTCCTTCCTGCTACTATAGACCTCAATTGCTATTGAAAATAGTAGTTGACAGTAATAATTTAGCACTTGTAAAGCACTTGTAAACCATAATCTCAGGAGAAAGCATGGCAAAAACGAAGCAATGAAAGATAAGATAAACTACACGTAGGAAATAAAAGAATTTCTTGCCCTCTTCTCATTATTTTGCCAAGATATCAGAGCTCCTTGTGCAAACTGAGATGATTTTTAATAAATGCTATCAGCAATTTGTCACTATTTATTCACTAAATAGCAGTTTGAGTCTATCTTTAAGATTTGCCATTTAATATTGTTACTTAGCTTGTAACTTGACAGTCCTAATGGGTTCATGATAAAGTCGATTAGAATGAATAGATACATATTTATTTTCCTTGTCTGAATCATGCACATCAATATACTTCTACCTGTTTATCTAGAAGAATGAAAAATAAGCATTATTAACAGAAAGCATATAATACTGTTGGTGAGGCAGAACCAGACAAGAGAGTGCCCAATGACATAATTACTTAGAAATATGAAACACGATATATGATTTGTGTGATAAAGGTCATGAAATTGAAAAAGTCTAAGTGTAGGATGGAGCCCTTGATGAATAAAATAAAACTACGGTTGAAAGAAGGTACAAACAGTATAGCAAATTTAGTTGCGATAGCTTTTCTTGTATACAGCTAAAATTGAATAAGGTGGAACATATATATTTTTGCTATCATAATAGTTAAATTAAAAGAGTTCTTTCCTTTACAATTTTTAAATTTATAGATTGTAGTAAAGTATATATGACAGAAAAATTACCATTTTAGCCATTTTAGGTGTACACTTCAGATCCTGTTCTGGCTGCTGGAGTAAAAACCGTCATCAACCTAGGTAGTCTTTTTCCATTTGGAGCTTTATCAAATTTACATTCTAGTCATGGAGATTATATGTATAATCAAAACTACAGAGTGGAAATAGAGGTTGACTTCTATCAAATGCTTTCAATATATTTATTCCAAATTAGAATAACTAATTAATTCTATCTGTTAATAATACATATTCAATATCAAAAAGGACATCACTACATATAATATATAAATATATATAATATAATAATGCTATAATTATGTATGTGATGATATAATTACATATCATTACATATCAAAGTAATTATAATTTTATAATATATAGTATTTGTTAAAAGTCAAACCTTTATTCCTACTCTATATTTTTGATGAACAAGGAAAACAATGGCACACCTTTAATCCCAAAGCAAGTTAACAATAAATTAATGGTAAAGCAATAAATTAATACCATAAAATTTAGAAATAAGAGTCTATAAAATTCAGAAATAAGATAACTACCATCACAATCATCATTTGAAATATTTCTGGATATTCTTATGTGACTATAATTCATAGAAGGGAAGAACTAGACCATTATTATTTACTTACCATGTGACTAATAATTTTCTAAAAGCATTCTATTAGCAGAAAAAAAGTTCTCCTTAAAGTTTTTGCCATTTTCAGTTTTCCAAGAGTACTGGATATTTTTGCCATTCTGTGAGTGACCCCTTCTTTCAAAGAAAATCCAGGGAGAGATCTGGGGAGCCTGATTAATACACCATTTTTGCTGTGATGGTCACATTTTGAGCTGTATTTCTGTTCACATTTTGAGCTGTATTCCAGTTTTTATATATATACATCTCTCTCTCTCTCTCTCTCTCTCTCTCTCTCTCTCTCTGTATATATATATACACACACACATACGCACGCACACACACACACACACACTCAACTAAATAATTAAATAATTGAACAACTAAATAATTAAAAGACAAATAACCCAACTTAATTATGGACAAATAATATGAATACACATTTCTTCGAAGAGATATGGAAATGCCCAATGATAAGCACATGGAAAGATGCTCAATATCATTAGCCATCAAGGAATTGCAAACCAACACCGTAATGAGACACCCCTTCACATACATAAGGATGACTATAATAAGAAAGACAAGAACAACTGTTGGTAGGGATGGGAGAAATTAGAACCTTCATACATTTTTGGTGGGAATGTAAAATAATATAGCCTGGAAGCAGTCTGGAAGTTTTTCAAAAACTCATAAAGTTACCACAAGGCTCAACAATGCTACTGTCGCATACATACTCAAGAGGAATGAAAACATATATACACAAAATAACTTGACACAAATGTTCAGAAGATCATCATTTATAATAGCCAAATATTAAAAATAGCACAAATGTTTCTGAACTAATGAATGAATAAAGAAGATATGGTACATCTACATAATGATAGATTTGCAGATTATTCAACAATAAAAATATGAAATACTTATACAAGTCATAACATGAAAATATAATGCTAAATGAAAGAAACTAGTCACAAACCACCATATAGTATAAAATTCCATTATTTGCAATGTCCAGAATATGCAAACATATAGACACAGAAAGCAATTAGTGGTTGCCTAGGGCTGGGGAGGGTGGGAGGAAATGGAGAATGACTCTAATGGGTATGAGATTTCTTTGTGGGGTGACACATATGTTCGTAAATTGATTACAGTAAGGATAAACAATTTGTGAATATGTGAAAACTATTGAATTGCTCTTTGAATCACTGAGTGAATTGTATAATAATATTAATTACATCTCTACAAAAAACATAATATAAAAAGATGTAATATCAAAAATTAAAAATTGGCTGGGCACAGTGGCTCACACCTGTAATCCTAGCACTCTCGGAGGCCAAGGTGGGAGGATTGCTTGAACTCAGGAGTTCAAGACCAGCCTGAGCAAGAGCAAGACCCCATCTCTATAAAAATAACAATATATACATATAAAGAAAGAAAGAAAAGTCAAAAACAAAAAAAAAAGAAAAAGAAAAAAAGATTAGTACCGGGAAAGGAAATGTGATCTTTTTTACAAAGTAACCCTAGAATTAACATTATTTATATAATCATAATAAACACTTCTGTTTTAATTTCAAAGTTTGGAGTCATTCTGATGACAAAATACAATAGTTTCAATATGATTGTAGACAAACAAATACATTTTAGCTTCTTTAACAATGGAAATATAGAATTAAAAGTACAGAGGATTGCAGTGTGGAGGTAAAAGTTGGAGAAAGAAACGTGTAGATTTGGGTGCTTAATTTCATCATTTTATAAAGAAGGAGTCAAAAGATTCTGTCTGTAGATTATAAAACTAATAAAATGTGCATGTATTTCCTAAAATTTCAAAAGTTTTTTGGAGGAAGAAAGAAAGAGTTATCCCTCTATGTTGGTAGGGTTGGGAAAGCATGGGTGAGGAGGCGAGTGTGTTTGGTTTTTAGGATATATCTTATTCATCAAGCAAATACTAGTACCTACAATCTGAAACCAACAAACAAATAAATGTATACCTAAACAAATAAGTGTAGGACAACTCTAATATTTAAAGATATCAAGTTAAATACCAGAAGAAGCCACTCCAAGAGTAGAAACATGTTGCTTCTTAGAGAGAACGTAGAATGAAGGGTGGTTTCAGGTTACTGTTAATTTTCATAAAAGCCTTTTTAGTCAAATATTTTTTTACCAAAAGAAAAGAAACACAACCTGCAGTTGTATGAAAGCCTATAGTGTTTGATATAGTCTGATATTTCCAATATTCATTCATTGTAATCGTAGATGCTGCAGCCCAAGAAATGGAGAGTAAGAGGGAATGAAGGAAAAGTGATGATGGCCCCGTCCTAAGGATGCCTAGAATGTTAAGGCAAGGGCCATAACAGACATAGAGCATGAGCTGAAAGTTAGCCCGTGAGGCTTATCAATTATACATTCTAAGAACTCATATCATTGTGAGACTTGTGTTAGTTGAGAATTTAAGTGTAAGAGAAAACCACTCGGGATGGCTAATGGAAAATGGGACATTTTGATAAGGATATATAAAAAGTGCCCCATGGAAGCTAAGGGCAGGAATGCAGCAGGGATCCAGGAAAAACAGAACTAGAGTAAGAGCAATACCTGCAACTCAGGCACTGTGCTTTCTGGCATGTTTCTTTTTCTTTCTGGACTTGAATTGTGCTTACCTTCCTCAACAGACTGGCTCTCTTGGTCAGCTTTGTTGCCGTATGGCCAACCTCAAATGGAATCTTTCCCCATCATTCAAGCTGAGATAAATAGAATCTTTTAGTCCAAATTCCAAAATACTGAGAGTCTGTGACTGGACTGTGTTGGATAAATACACTGAAGTCAGTTGATAGTCACAGTATAACCCTAGCCACTGGGATCACCCCAGAAATGGTCTGATACAACTTGTGAGAATGGTCTTCCTATTCACAGGTTAGAGCTATAAATGTGAAATGAAACAACTAAAAGAAAAAAATAAACAATTATAAAAATACATTATACAAGAATAGAAAGACACTATTTTTCACAATGTGGGGATGGAACTTAAGAGTGATAACTAGATTCATAACTTACAAGAGGCAGCTAACAGTGCCAAATTATCTTTCATAGTGAACATACTGTAAATAAACCATCATCGACTATTTTTTATGTAATCTTGATGCAGGCTGGACACATGAATACTTTATGACTTTTGGGTCCCATTCCATATGTTAGAGTGTTTAAAATAATTTCTCAGTATCTGAGCTAAAAGAGATATAATATACTAGTATAAAGAAATCAGAAATATAAGCAAACATATAAATAAATTCATACATACCTAAATAACTTTCACTTCAAATCGAGTTTAATTTGGCTACTAAAGGGCAAATGCTAATTTCTCCGAAGCTGTTATAAATTAGTGTATTAGTCCGTGGATGAGGAGCAAGCTAGCAAGTGGCAAGACAATTGTGACCAGCTTATTAAACTAAAAATTGAGATAAGATGTTACAAACTCTCCTCAAATTTTTCCTAGAATGTATTCACGTAAGACACGTTATTCCTATGACAACAGCTGACAGTTGTTTTTTATTAACATGTTCACACATCTCTTCAAGGTTAATGAGAGAATTTTCATTAACTAAACTTTGTTCTCCAAACTAGACAGGCTGATAATGTCAGATCATAACAAGTTTTAAAGTGTTATTTTGATAGTCAAAAATGCCAACAAATTCTTCACTATGTCTATATTCTCAAGTAGAAGTCTATTCCAGGGGCAAGCACACAATGAATTAAAGATAACTGTATATGTTATTTTGACTAAGATAGCTTTATGCTAAAGTAGATTTTTTAAATGACTAAACTAATTGGCTATTCTTTAATAAAGTAATATTTAAATTGAGATGGTGTTACAATAAAGATAGAATGCTTTCACAGCTTTGAATAAATAAAAGATAATTATGCCATGATTAAGGAGCTTCCTTTCAGAGACTATAACATACAACTTGAAGTTTATAAGCAACATTCTCTTTGAAGTAATTTTCTCCAGCCCACTCCAGAGAGTCCCAATTTGACAGATGGAAATAACTAAAAGCAGCAAAGAAAAAAGGGTTGTTTGCTATAGTATAGTATCACCGATAAATGCCCAGCATATGGCAAGAAAATAGATGTATTTCCATAAACTCTGGTCCTCTTCCTGAATATTTCTTCTGCTATCATAAAACCATCTAGTTATAGTTAGCAAAACAGTCTATCAAAATACGAATACAGATAATACGATTCTTATTCTAGAGAAATTATAACTTTCCCATTCATTTCTAAGTTCCTCTATTACTTTTTTATTTTGTAAAGAAGTGTTTGTGTGTGTCTATGTGTACGTATTAAATGTTCTATATAATGTATTTTGAGGCATTTTATCTAAAATGTCACCTTTATTGCTTTGTCACAGTATTTGAAGACGCCATGGCTGTCAGTCTTTCCATGTATTTTCACCAAGCTCTGGTTTGTGCATCTAAGTGCATTAACGTTTTGCATAGATTCAAATCATAAATAACCTTGCCTAATAAATATCACATAAAACCCTCTGTCAAGTAGCTGAGAGATTGATCTGATGGAAAACAGCAAAATTTCACAGATCAATGTCCTTTCCAGAGAAGTTATGTGTTGGTGGAAGAGTATCGTGTTGCCGTAAGCAAATCTGTAAACCACTTAAAGATCATTGAAAGGCCAAGAGTACTGACACTGGAAATGGTAAGGCAGGTTAAAGCGCATCTGACAAGAAGCATCTGCGTCTGTGTTTAGGAGAAAACTCATTTCAGAAAAAGGATTTTGATGTGGAGCACATATGGAGACCTAATAATGATTAATATCAATCTACCTAAGAAAAAATATTATAAGTTTTAAAAGACTTTTATTTTCTCCAATAAATTTTTTAATTACTCACATTTCATCTGCTTTTATATATTGTAAAAACTGGTATGACTAATACTAAACTTTAAAGGAAATGTGTAGGTACATAGATGCATCCATGATACTGTAGTTATGATCATTCAACACCTAAATACATTTTCAAATCATTGGAACACTAGATTTTTCTATCTTTATTTAGTTCTTTGCAACCTTGACTTTAAGAAATCTAGTTGAAGCTAGCAGGAATTACTTTTCAGTATGATGTGAAATCCTTTCTTCTTACTTTTCTTGGGATTTGTAAACCTCGGGTGCCCACAGCAGAGGTCGCTGTTGGCAAAGAGCCGTTTCTGGGCGTCATGCTTTGGTTTCACCAATTTCTTCCACCTTTTCTTAGTTTGTTTTTCAGTTTTTACAGTCAATTTTTTATTTAGCACAAACATGCTAATATTTCAATACTTAAGGGCTCTTGGAGATTTTCTACTCAGACATAAGCTACTTACAAAAGCCTTTAAACCTATGTGTTATCTAGCTCGCTTTGTATTTTCTTCAGCGTTGCTGATAGGTTTGGAAGTTTTCAGTGAAATAGGATAACTGTTCGGAATCATTTCCAAGGCAAGAAAAAAAAGTGCCAATTATAAGTCAGTACTATTTTTATAGTATATACAGACTCAGTTTGCAGTATGACTACTGCGCGTTTATTTCATGGATTCAGGGCAGCCATGCGCAACACCAATAGGAACCCAGTAAAGCAAGCCCTGAAGCTTCCAAGCTGTAACAGTGCAGATCGTATTTCCTATAAATTGCAAGATGTAATAAGGGAAAAAAAGAAAGTTGAATTCAATAAAAATAAAGCACAAATAAAAATAAACATAGCCATTTCCATGTAGCATATTAGTAATGTTAATATAATAAAACCAAGGATTTTTTTAAAGAAAGTAGTTTTTGTTATAAAATAGCTAGTAATATACAAAAACAATGTTGGAGTTTTTGAGAAATGTAAAATATGCATGCTTTTGTTAAATAGGGTAACACTCACTATGAACCATAAAAAATAAACAGCCCCACTATTCCAGTTGCTTTATACAATAAAATGTTTATCTCTTAACCAATGTCCAGTGCAGGTTACGTGACTCTGTGGTTAGGTCATCCACTTCTGTAAAAGCCTGGACAAGAAAGAAGTCAAGGGCCCAGAGGCAGGAAGGAGTCTGGCCAACCCTTAGCCAGACTGAGGGAACCTCAAGGTCCTTTTGGTCACAGGCACCTTTATAGGTTAGCATACTTTGTATGTAACCTACAATTATTTCTGACATGTTATATCTCACTAATTTCTATAGAAGCAAATTTTTTTATCTTAATTTTCAAAATTTTCTCAAACTATTGTAATGTTGATGTAAATAAACCTAGCTACATATCATCCATTACTTTTATTTGGTGACACCCATGTCCTGGTCAATCTGCCTTTAACCAAAGGCAAAGGCAGAAATCAAAAGGTGATTTATTATTATTATTATTATTATTGACTTATTAAAGATTTATACCCAAAGACAGCATCACAATTTCAAAGCAGAAATAAAGAACTAAAAGCCAGAAATAGTAAAAATCTATCTAGCTGATATTTCATTGACTTCATTGTAACTGTTATTAAGATATTTTTCAGCCTTTTTATTTCTAAAACTCCAAAATGACTTTTTTTTTTCACTATATGTTATCAAATGTATTTTCTTCTATGGCTAAAAACAATTCAGCTAAGATTCAGTCTAGATTTACTTGGGTAAGAAGGAGATGTGGAGCCAAAGTAAGATTTTTATTTCTAAAACTTTAAAATGATGCTTTTAAGAAAGTCTGTTTTTATTTTGTGACTCGGTCATTTTTAGAGCAATTTCTAAGTCCTTTATTTCTAATTAAGTTTTATTTTAAAATTCCTGACGTTTCCCAACATAAAAATACTTCTAGACATCTATGTCTATGGATAGTTGTGAAAAATGTTTTATTAATATTATTTATTGTAGTTTGAATACGCCAGTCAATACCTCAGTGATTTAGCTCCTCATTTTTAAATGTGAAACTATAATGCCTGCTTAGTTAATTTACATGAGTTATGAAAATAAATAAAATGATCAATGTGTAGGAATGTTGTAAGTCATGATTCTTTATTTTTTAAGAAATACAGATTTTCCTCAGGTTTATTCTTCTATATCTAGAATAAGCATCAGGAAAATATGAAATTTTACTTTTGGCGAATTCTTTTGCAAAATATGCTGACCATTAAATTGATGGTTTGATTAAAGTCTTCAAAAATCTATTCTTGGCAAAGTAGCACAGTTAAGAAAATTATATTAGTAAAATAGAAAATTCATGAGGTGGATCACATGCTCTGGACTTGCTAGGAAGACAGATTGTAGTCTCACAAAATGTTTCTAAATAAAGGAATTGACATTCAAATCACTGGATAATTTCAGTCAACTACAATCTACCATGCTTCACATATCAAGGTTAAAGATTTTTTTAATTATCTATAAAACTTTCTACTCAATTAAGAGGTGTAAATGTAGAATACCAATCATGCTTCAACAAGTGTCAAATGCTTAAGAATTTATAAAATCTTATATTACTAATATTGAAATTACAGTTAAAATTTTTAGACTTGCATAAGCCAAGAACTGTCCATCAACACTCAGATACTTGGCATTATAGACAGAATTTCACAAGTTACATTTGATAACAATTTTGAAAATTACAACTTCTAAAACTTTGTTTTTCAACAAAATTCAAACTATACCAGAATAAATTACCCAACGTTCTCATTCACCTAACTACTTGACCATATTTATTTTTCCTACATGTTGTCTCCTGCTATACATTATTTTGCATAAAATAATCTCATTCTAATCAATGAAAATGGAAAACATGCATATGTAAATTAACCACTAATAAATTTAAGTATTTACACTATATATCTATATCTATATATAATTTAATTTATTTTACAATTCAATATATTTTTTGGAAATTATATTTTTATAACCATGAAAGAATAAAATTATTTGAAAGAGAAATAAAAATCACAATAATATGTTTAATTTTTTCCATGTTTCTACCATGCTTTTGAGATTAGAGGTAGAAAATACTGGTATTTTTTCTTTGAATATTTCTCAAATAAGAAAAATGAAAATAGTTTTAAAAATGCTGGGGGAGCAAGGGCAACATACATAACCTGAACACCTGTACCTCCATAATATGCTGAAATAAAATAAATAAATAAATAAAGAGATAAAAAAAAAAGTTTTCAATACTATTTTTTAGTCCAGCATACATTAAATACTTTATAAACAGCAATGAAATTTCTCAGTAAAACTGAAATTATAGAAGACTATTGTAGTCTGTAGATTCAGTAGCATTATCTTATAAATGAGTAATTTAAAAATTTACTTCAAATAATACCTAAAGCAGGATAAGGATTATGGGAAAAATATTGCCTTTAGCTTTAACTGTCTTTCAACTAAAATGCTAGAACACATATGCTCCTTCAAGCATAGCATTATGGCAATTGCTCTGTGAGATTCAGAAATCAATAGAATTGTCAAAAGTATTCTAAGTGCAGAATTATGAAAAATATCATATTCTCTTTATGGAACCATAAGACTTCCTGTAGCTTTTTAACCTCTGTCAATAGAATTATTTTTAGATTGAAAGCATTCCAACACGTTTTGACTTTTTTTCAACAATTACAGACATGCAAAATCTGAATGCCACTGCAGACAAATAAATAAATTCAAATATTACAAGTTGTTAGAAATACTATTCAACAGGTCATTTATTATCCACGCGGGAATCCCTTTTTATTGTCACATATGTCATTTCTAGTTATGGTTATTAAAAAAGTCACAGTACTATAATTTGCTCCACATTTTGTGATAATGATGTGTTATTTCACTTTGCTAAAGCATTTACTTTCTGAACAAGATTCTTTATGGCTTTGCACGAGGTACCCGATAATGCTACCTTTTCTGTCCCCTACTGATTTCATTTAGCACCCTATTCTCACTCAATAATTGCCTTGTCTCAGAAATTTCGGCATTAAACATTTGTTGATGAAATTTTTCCTAACTGCTAATACATATTGAGGGAGCTTTGCACTTTCTTTATTGATTGCCAGCAGCAACATCTAGAAAGGACTATTTTTAACCTTTTACTTTCCTGATATTGTTTGCCTCTTTTCCATATTTCTCTTTCTTTTTAGACTTTTTTCCCTTTTCAAAATGCTGCCTCAAAAATATAGCTCCAGGTATTCATCTTGTAAAATTATCTTCAAACTCTAGAGCCAATCTTGGTTAAGAAAAAAATCAATAATAATAATAACAAGTATACTAGGCTGTTACTTAAGTTACCAGAATGAATTTCTCAGTGTTCCTACCATTACATAATCCCCTACTGTCTAGATTCCAGTTGATTGTATCTGTTTCTACAATAAAATACAGTAGCAGAGATACTGTGCCAGTTTTGGGTCCAGTCCTAATTGCTTTGGAAACTTCTGCATCTTTTTTTTAGGATACTCACTCTAAGAACACTCTCTTTCATATGGATAGGAATGTTACTGATTTGAGTACATTAATTTTGTAACCTGAGACTTTGCTGAATTTATTCATCAATTCCAGCAGTCTCTTGGTGTAATCTTTGGGATTTTCTAGGTATAATCTCATATTGTCTGCAGAAAGTTAAGTTTGATCTCCTCACTATCACTGTGTTGAATAGTGACAGTGGGAATTCTTGTCTTGTTCCACTTGTTAGGGGGATTGATTTCAACTGTTCCCCATTTAGTATGATGCTGGCTGTGGGTTTGTCATATATGGCTTTTATAATCTTGAGATAATACGTTTCTTCTCTACCTACTTTTGTTGAGGGTTTTTATCATGAAAGAGTGCTAAATTTTGTCGAATATTTCTTCTGCATCTATTGAGATGATCGTATAATCTTACAACATGATGGTATAAGATACATAGTAAAAAAGTTACTATAGTGAAGGAAATTAACATATCTATCATTTCACATATACTTTTTTGTGGCAATATCAACTAAAATTTACTCAGTAAAAATCCCCAATACAATACAATATTGTTGAATATAGCCCTCATGCTATATGTTAGATCTTTAGACTTGTTTGTCCTGAATTATCTGCTACTTTGTATACTTTGCCCTACATCTCGTTTCCTCCCACTCTCACCCCTGCCCTGGTAAACATTGTTTTATTTTCTAACTCTATATATTTGACTTTTTTATATTTTTAGATTCCCTATGTAAGTGAAATCATGCAATATTTTTCTTTAGGTGTTTGGCTTATTTCTCAGTATAATGTCCTTCAAGTTCATCCATGTTGTGACAAATGGCAAGATTTCCTTTTTCGAAGCTAAAATTTCATTGTACATATATATATATACTACAATTTCTTTATCCATTCAACTGCCAACAGACACTTAGGTTGTTTCCATAACTGGATATTGTGAGTAATATTGCAACAAACATGGGAATACGGGTATCTTTATGGTGTGGTGATTTCGCATTCTTTGGAGAGATTGCTAGATTCTCTAAATAGAAAGATAATACTGAGCTCATTAATCAAAAGAATTAATATTGTCAAAATGTCCATACTACCCAAAGCAATATAAGAAATCAACATAATCCCTACCAAAATCCCAATGACATTCTTCATAGAAATAGAAAAAAAGTTATAAAATCTGTATGAAACCACAAAAGACCCTGAATACCCAAAGAAATTCTCAGAAAGAAAAACAAAATTGGAGGCATTACACTTTCTGATTTAAAATATATTACAAAACTGTAGTAATCAAAATAGTATGATACTAGCATTAAAACAGACACACAGACCAGTGGATCAAAATAGAGAGCTCAGAAATAAACCTAAACATATGCAATCAACTAATTTTCGATAACGACACCAAGTGGACACAATAAGGCATTGAAAATCTCTTCAAGAAATAATGCTGGGAAAACTGGATTTCCACATGCAGAAGAATGAAATTGGACCCTTAACTTACACCATATTCAAAAACCAACTCAAAATGGATGAAACACCTAAATGTAAGACCTGAAACTATAAAACTCCTAGAAGGAAACATAGGGGAAAACTGCTTGATGTTGGACTTGGCAATGATTTTTTTTTTTTAAATATTACACTGAAAGCTCATACTACAAATGCAAAAATAAATAAATGGTACTACATCAAATAAAAAGCTTTTGCACAGCAAAGGAAGCAAACAACCAAATGAAAAAGCAACCTACAGATTGGAAAAATTTATTTGCAAACCATGTATCTGATAAGGGGCTAATATCAAAAATTTATAAAGAACTCTTACAACTCTACAACAGAAAAACGAATAACTCGATTAGACAATGGGCATAAGACCTGAATAGACATTTCTCCGAAGAAGGCATAAAAACAGCCAAAGGTATATTAAAAGGTTCTCAATCTCACTAATCTAATCATTAGGGAAATGCAAATCCAAATCACTATAACACCTCACTCTATTAGGATGGCTAGCTATTATCAAAAGGCAAGAGATTAGTGTTGGCAAGGATATGGAAAAAAGGGAGCCCTTGTGCTCCAGTTGTGGGAATGTAGATTGGTGCAGCCCTTATTGAAAACACGGAGATTCCTGACAGCTTATATTTTAAAGATTTCCTTTCTGTTACAGCTACATTTAACTCAGAAAGTTGAGTTTCTTAAAAAAAAACTTTTTAAAACAATTATCATGAAAGTGACTATATTTTATACATAAAATGCCATATTTCTCACCCTAAAGGATATTTCAATTAGAAAATCAACTTTATTATTAAAAACCTCAAATACACTTACCTTTGGTTTTGATTTCATAGGTTTCCCGAAACCTGTCCTTGGTGTCTAAAAGGTTGGGGACTGCTGTATTAAAGGGTAAAAACTTCAGTGTATATGACTGTGAGTTACAGATAAACATGTTCATTTTCTTGTAGTCTTGGCAACTAAAATGAGGTGAAATAACTTTTGGGCCAAAGATTTCCCTCTTTTTTTGCTTATCTTAATTAATAAAGAATGAGGGTTACTCATTATTTCTCTTCTACAGTAACAGGAACACAAAAATTTTCCTCATTTTTGTATTTTATTGATATTTAGGTATACAGATAATGTTGCTTTGAGGAAGGAAATGGCAATTCAAGAATTACATGATGCAAATTATAGGAAGGCTTATAGTTTATTTGTCATTTAAATAATTATGAAGATTATAATTTATTAGAGTATTTTTATGCAGTATGTGAAAATTGATGCAATGGCAGACATTCTTGAAATATTTATCTACAATTTTGTAACCTCCTTAGTTATTTTTGTTATTATCATTATTATGTCTATTATGATAAAAATCTTTTTAATCTACATCCTTAGTTTTATAAAGCATTTTGTATCCTCAAATCTGTTCTTAAGTGGTCACTAGATTACTCTTTGTGTAAACTGGGCTCAAATTCATTCTCTCACATGAATTATATATATAAAAGACAGAAAATTAGAATTTTTAACCTAATTATAGAACACAAAGCAGTAAATAAAAGTTATACACAATTCCTATGGTTTCTTATACCCCTTTGAAAATTTCCAGAACGAAAAATTCATATATAGAATGGGTCATAAAGGTCACTTATCCCACTTTTTCCTTGGCAGATGTAGAGAACAGAGCCTAGAGAAATTTGGTGGTTTATTTGCAAAAGTCACACAGCTAAAGAAATTCTTGCTATTTTCAGAAAAATGCTTTTTCTATTTAACATACCATGTTACTTCCTCTCCCACCCCAGAGTTAAAATACTGGCAGCTACTGTCATTCCAACAACACATGCTTAGAGGTATACTCCATCTACAATGTCATTTTTGGTAATATAGCATAATTTATTATATAATATAGAAGACCATCTGTAACATACATATATATTATACATAATGAGAAATTTAATAATATTAATGTGATTATCACAGTACCTTACAGCTAATATTTTAAATGATGTTTAATATAAATAAAGTTTTAGTATATTGAAACTCATTATATTAGCCCCTATCGTTTCCCCCAAATATTACAATACTAGACTAGAGATTTAAAGATAGTAAATTGCACATATGCAGAGAGAAAATGAATATTTGAAAATTTAATTCCCTAAAGTGTATGGTTTGTAACAATTCTTATCATCTTAGTTCATCCACTCAAATAAAATGATATCCATTTATCCTTTAAGTAGCAAATATGCAATACACATTTTGAAATGAAAAAAGCCCACTAGGGTACGAGGTAATGAACTCCTTTCAATTACACTTTATGATGATGACCATTGTTTCAACAATAATTTAACAATTTAATTAAATCTGCAACTCTTTTCATTTTTAAATGATGTCCTTCATTCTTTAGTACTACAATTTAATGCAGAGATTTTTCCATTGCAATTCGCAATAGCTGGCTATAAATTTTAATAACATTTCTCAATGACATATCTATATTATTTACTTTAAAAACTTGGGCTATAGAAAAATTATGAAATGATTAATCAGTTCACACATAACTGTTTTAGGTGTCATATATATTAGAACAATGGTCCTTCCTTATCAGTGATTTTTCTTTTGGGGGTTCCAGTTACCTGCAAATATTAAATGGAAAATTTCAGAAATAAAAATTCATCTGTTTTAAATTGCATGACATTCTGAGTACATGATGAATCATCACAAGAAGAAGGGTGAGTATATTATAGTACAATAAGAATTTTTTGAGAGAGAAAGAGAGGGAGACACCACATTTACATAACTTTTATTACAGTATATTAGAATTTTTCTGTTGTATTATTAGTTGTTGTTAATCTGTTACTGTGCCTAATTTATAAATTAAACTTTATCATAGGCATGTATATATAGGAAAAGACATAGTGTATGTAGGGTTCAGAACTATCCATGTTTTTGGGCATTTGCTGTGGGTCTTGGAACACAGCCACCATGGGGGGGTACTGCTGTACTCAAAACAAACGTCTTTTTAACATTTCTGACACGAAGAGGTACATATGATAAAATCTGTATAACTTTGGTGGCTGTAAGTATTTTAAGGACACGACAAGCCTTTGAAACCCAACAAATCAGATAATGGTGGTATGCTCGATAATGCTTACTATCCAGTGATGACAGCCAGTGATGTCTTTGGTCCATTTTGAAGACTTTCATAATTTTTCTCTATTATATTTGACTTATTACTTTATTTATCAATTTAATATAGCTTAGGTCAATAATGAGTTAGAATTCTGCTTGGTGTCACAGTTTAGATATCTGTTACTGTTACTTGGTGGCCCAGGTAGCAGTTTGGATACACATCTTTTCAGAAGATATGTGGTTGATCTCTTTTTTATTATTTCTTCAATTGTACTTTCAAGATTCATTTCTTTTCATTATCACACAGAACATCATCATATATGAGGAATAGACTTTGGGTAATCAAATTTTAAAACATAAACTGCTTTATAAGAAAAAAATCTTGAAACATGGTGTTCTTTGCATCTTTCAAATATTAAAACAAATCAAATTTGAACACAATCATTTGGAGATAGACACAAACATTTATATATGTATATTGTCCTATAAATAATATGTTGCCTTTTTATTTACTATTAATACAGTAAGATTCTCTTGTGACTAATATTATGTTGTGGGCAGACTTTCAGATGATCTCCAATGATCTCTGCCTCCTGCTACTCATGTCCCTGAGAAATGCCCTACTCTGACTGTGGACTGGTCTTGTGACTTGCTTTTAAATAATAGAATATGACAAAAGTACCACTGCTGTGATTAGGTTACAAGAGCTTTGTAACTTTCTTCTAGTCGATTGTATTTACTCTTTCCCTTGGTGGCTTTGGTGAAGCAAATTGCTATATGGGTAAGACCCATGCAGCAAGGAGCTAAGGATGACCATTGGCCAACAGCTAGTTAGGAAATGAGATTTGCAGTCCAATAGTCCAAAAGCAAGTGAATCCTGGCAACAACTACATAAGTGACTTGGAATTGAATTCTTCTCTTTTTGGGCCTTCAACTGAGACCCAAGGCCTAGCTGACACCTTTATTGCAGCCTCTTGAGAGACTCTGAAGTCAAGGACTAAGCTCAGCTGTGCCGAGATTCCTGACCCGCAGTAACTATGAGATGGTAAGTAGGTGCCATGTTAAGTCCCTAAACTTGTCATGATTTGTTACATGGAAAAGATAGCAAATACATGTTCCTATTTATTTCTCTTACTAATTTTGGAAAGAAATATATCAGTTTAATTCATTGTTTTCTATGTCCATATCAACTTTTTTTAAAATAAATTTTATGGTGTACATTTAAGGTATACAACATGGTGTAATGAGATATATTATATATATATAAATAGTTACTATAGTGTTACAAATTAGCATATCCATAATCTCACATAGATATTCATTTTGCCCCCACTGTGGCACCAGGAGCTGTAATCTACTGATTTAGCAAAAATCCTGAATATGATACATTATTATTGACCAGAGACCTCATGTTGTTCATTAGATCTTTAGATTTGTTCATCCTGCATCTCTGCTACTTTGTATCTTTTTTACTTACAGATTTTCTTCTCTCTCCCCACCCTATAACCACTGTTTTATTCTCTATCTCTGTATGGTTGACCGTTTTTTTACTTTTAGACTCCACATGTAAGTGAGATCATGCCATGTATTTCTTTCTGTATTTGGTTTATGTCACTTAGCATAATGTCTTCTGGGTCCATCCATGTTGTGATAAATGGCAGAATCCCCTCCCTTTTAAAGGCTGAATAATACCCCATTGTGTATGTACTACAGGTCCTTTACCCATTTGTTCATTGGTGGACAGTTAGTTCATTTCCATGTCTTGGCTATTGTGAATAATGCTTCAATCAACATAGAATTGCAGATACATTTATGAGGTGGTGACTTCCTCTCTTTTGAGTATATACCCAGAAGTGGTATTGCTGGGTCATATGGTAATTCTATTTTTAATTTTTTTAGGAACCTCCATACTTTTTCCCATAATGGCTGTACCAATTTATATTCTCACTAACACAGGTCAACTTTTTGGCATTCAGTCATTTTTAAATGAATCATAACTTGTTTTCAATTTGTAGAAGAGGGAAATAATCACTACCATTATATTGTCGTCATGAAGAAATCATGTGTACAATTTATTATTTACTAAATCCTTATTAAAGTAAGAAATATTTGATGGACAGATTTTAGTCCAATATTATAAAAATTTTATAAATGTGATTATCAGGAGAATGTAATTTATAAGTATTAAAGGAAAGGAAAAAAATTTTTACTTATATCTGAGAAGACCCAGACTTGAGGATTAATGTATAAAAGAGAGGGGAAAATAAAGTAATATTTTGAATTTTCAACCTGTCATAGTACTTTTACACAGTTGATGAATAGCTTTTAAGATATTGAATCTTGCTAGGAATTTCAGTTAGCATGTGTGCATGGGGATTTGTGGAGAGCCTTATTACCTCAGTAATATTAAGAACCATGGATGCTCTTATCAAAGTCCAGCAGTTTTGCAGGAATTAAATACACTATTAATTAAAAATGCTGAATCATTGATTTCTCTCACATTTTTGATAATACATTATATTCAGCCATGGTTCCCCTACCTTAATTTAGTCTGCATATGATAAATTTAATGCTCCATTTGAAAGTATATGAAATTTTAATAGATAGTATTTCACAATTGGTTGATTCATTAAGTCATTTAAAAATGCATGTACACCAAAACACTAATACCAGACAATATGTGCAAATGTTCAGCCTGTAGCATTGAGAAAATTTTCTTTTTAAGACAGGAAAATCTGGCTCAGGGAAAAAAAAATAAATTCCTTTTTGTAAAAAGTGTTTACATTACATAACAGAAACAATCTTCCAGAAAGAGAAAAAAAATGCAAAGGTAAAAATGTACATGCCTGTTACAAGATGTCTCAGTGGGAACGGACAAGGGAAATTGCTGGCAGCCATCTGAATTACTCTTAATAGTATTCAGTCAAGCGAGGTATGGGTCAAGTCAAAAAGTTTGCATGTGTTATTTAATGTCAAATAAGTCACCATATCTTGTAGTTATTCATTTAATACCTATTCACAGAGCACTTACACTGCTTCCGGTTGTTATATGCTTATGTTATCAAGCTGTTATCCTCAAAAAGAAAAGATAAACTAAAATATTTTTACATTATTGATTTAGATAATTTATATGGTGAAAATTTTTTTAGTTTATAGTATTTTCTTTAAATATAATAAAAGCGAGGTTAGGCCAATGTTTGTTTAGCATATATTTTCAGGGAAGTTGTGTACAATAAGGTGCAAGGAGTAAAATTTTACTTGAGAAGACTTTGAACACTTTTCATAATCTTTAACGTCTAGTATTACAAACTGTCTTAAATGTAAAATCTGTAGCAGAAATAGGTGTTTTGTGATCTTAATTACATATACCAAATATTAATTTAAAATTTATTTTGGATGCTTGATGTAAATTAACTAATTTAATTTAATTTTCTACTTAATTCATTTGCTACTTTGACATTTTGCTAAAGATTTGCTTTTAAATCTATTATTCCGAAGAGGAAAATGGAGACTGAAAAGAACTTACAGAAATGATTCATATCCATTTGTAGTTGTAAAATACATTTTAGATGGAAAGATTCTTTATATCCTCACAAGACTTCCATGACTTTTAATAGCATCCCTTTCCTTGCTCATTTGTGGTATTTTTATATATTTTTATGTCCCTTTTGTCTTCCTGAATTCCTGCTGAGAAATGGAAATGTTTGCTGAATAAAAGAGGCTGTTCAGAACAGGTTGATACATGATTTTTAAAAAGGCTTTCTCAAGTGTGCTATGTAAATCAATGAAAATCAATATTCTCTCATAAGAGAGCAAAAGCTTTTAGATCGTTAGGAATACTTCAGTTTCAAATAAAATCTTCGATTATTTTAGGCTCTTATAATTACTGTCATAGTGGTATTTTTTACTCACATTATTCATTTCCTGCCTGTGGACACAGCTGACAGTGTTTTTCCTGGGAGCAACAGACTGTCTCCCTTGTAGAAAACCATTCACAACCATTTAGCAACTGTCCAGAGTTTTTGTAGAATCCAAAGACAATTTCTTTCCCTATACCAGTTTGATGAGAACAGAAGAAAGAATAGCTAAAAGTGTTTAGGAAAAGCACACCCATTTTGTTTCGGAGAAATGCAAAATCATTTCCTATGAAGAGTCAAGGAAACCAGAACAAATTCCTTAAAAAATTCTGCTATCAAAACTGCATTTTTTCTTGGCTTCTTACCTCTTATATCTTCCCCAAATTCATATATAATAAGGATATTATTGTTCTCTGCATAATTACTTAATTATAAAAGTAGTCATATGATCCTTAACATAATGAATGATACTTGTATTTTAGTTGACTCATCTAGTATAGACTTGAAGAAACTAGTTCATAGTCGCATTATAAAACACACGCAGGCACAAATGCATCTACCCATCCAAAGGACTGAGAAATCTGAGAAAATTAACCATGTCTTATTCAATTGTCAATTTTCCAATTTTTTGTACATTCGATGACACATTTATAATTATTTATAAGTAAATAATAATTTTAGGTATGAAGTTACGTAACAGGCTCCAATATAAAATTTATTTTAGATATTATGCCTTAGGCCTAGGCATCCCTGGATCAAATTGAATGAGGCTCTTAAAATTGCTGCTGAGTACATTTTACACAACTTTGTCTTTGTCTTTTCTTCTGAGACTATTAGAAACCTCATTGATGATAGATGATAGATAGGTATGTAAGTAAGCAAGTAGGTAGAGAAAGAGACAGAAAGAAAGAGAGAGAGAGAGATTGATTACATAGGCCAGAAAAATGAAAAATAAGGACAGATTTTGTGGATATTTACAAATTTTAGTCCCTAATAGATACCACAGTAGATGCCTAGCCATTATTGGTGCTTAATAAATATTTGATAAATGAGTTTATTATTTGTGATGGAAGGCAAAAATTCATTGTTTCAATGGTAGTGTGTTCATAATTTTGTTTGCCACTTGAAACTTTGGTCAGGAATGAAATATTCAGAAATACCAAAGTTTGGCAATGAAAACCTATATTTATTCATTATTTTATGCTACATAAATGTATTAAGTACTACCTAATTGCCAGACCAGTTATTAAACAAAAAAATTTAAATTTCCCATATAAAAGGCATAAAAAAGTATATTTAAATACCTTTTAAAGTCTCAAATTTTTAGTGTTATTTATCTCTATAAAATATTTATTTCAGCTATTGGTACAAGATCAAAACTGAGAGAACGTCGGGAATCCTAAACATGTGAGCAACAAGATGAGTTACAACATCTTTGGCATTACTTTTTGTTCTGATATTTTTCAATTTTGGTCTTGATCTCTCAAGCAGATGATAAGCTTTTCTTAACTTAGTATGAAATGAATATTTTAGTGTTTGTTTCTAAAATAATATTTAATGATTTAAATTTATTATGGGACCCTTATCTCTTTTAATTTATTTAATAATTTGGAACATTCTAAGACAATATACTAGACACTAAATTACCTGCTTACGAATGCTAATTTTAATACTATTTTCTATACCAGGGTTCAACAAACTGCAGCCTAGCTGACTTCCAGTTTTTGTAAGTAAAATTTTTTGGAACATAGTTATGTTCATTTATTTAAATATTGTGTATGATTCATTTCTTGCCAAAACAGCAGAGTCAAGAAGTTGCAACAGAGACTATATTGACCACAAAACTGAAAATATTTGTTACTTGGTCCTTTATGTAAAAATATTTGCCTACCCTTGTTTTATACCATCAATTCGAACAATACCAAGGTCAAATTAACATTAAGTATTTAATTAAAGTTAATAATCATATTAACTTTATATATACAGAATAACAAGGGGTAAATCTTAATATACTTGTTTAGAAAAGTCCAGTAATTCCAATGGCTAAACAAAACTAATTCAAAACTATACTTTAGCACCATCTTTCTCTGTAATTACTGAGAAAATATCAATAAATTCTCTTAGAGCAATCAAATGACTTTCAATTAACTAACATCTGTATATATTGAAATTAAATATTTAAGCAACCTAATTAGATGTGGTACCTATGTCTCTCTATTGATTTGACTAACAACATTTAATGGTATGTTTTGTCAGTTTTTGCTGTCTAGTAACAATCTTTGCAAGGACATTAGCACACCATAAATGCCTAGAATAACATTTCCTAAATAGATAGATACTGGTCTTATACAAATATATATATCATCCCGGTTTAACTAGAAACATGCATACAATTCATCTTAGAGAATATTTAAGTTAGTAATAAGCTTAACTTTTCCCCCTAACAACTCAAGTCCATTAGACATTGGACTTACAGGCAAGGTCATTAAAGTAATTTTATATTCTAATTCCTCTAAAAGTGTAATATTTTCTGTTCATTTGACTTTGTTTAAAATAACAACAAATACAGCCCTCCCAAAAAAAGACCAAAACAGCAGTGCCATTTAGCACATAAATAGCTACCGGAATAAAATTTTTAGCACCTGTCTTCAAGTATTATTTCACATAGAACAAAGTCTAGGCCACTTATATTCATTCATGGAGCATCTGGACAAGGCCATGTACAAATTAAATGCTTGGTAACAATAAGAAAAGATGGTGATGAGAAGTATACAAGTAAATTATTTTATGATTACATTTAAAATTAAAACCATTAGTTCTGTAAAATGAATGTAGAATGTGTGCTGAGTTTTTATAGACTTCTGAAGTGTTTCATCTATTTTACCAAAACTCTCATTTTAAAAATTTGTGTATACATATACATCACATAGAAATTATACATAATCATTGCTAAGTTAGAAGGTGATCTTAACAGAGCTGAAATTGTTCAATTTCTTCCAACTCGGTTCATTCCTTTCATATTGAAAGATTCACTCTTTTGGTTGAACACAGTTGCTTTTGATCTGTAAGGTCATTTAAATAACCTCTGCACTAACCTGATGCATCAATACTTAGAACAACATTCTGAACACACCATATTATTTCAGGCAGCCAGTCAATATTTCAGTAAGGGAAGAAGCGTACACATGAGGAGGAAAAAAAAAGTCATTTCGAAAAGGGAAATGAAGTGAATTGGCAAAGAAAGAGAAAATTATCCCAGTTAACTTCTTTTAAAATAGCTTTGGTATTATATAGTTTATATCTTTCTTTTCTTTCTAGACAATAAAAAGATGGTTTTGGTCAAAATAATTTTTGTATGACTGGATCCTGAACTTTAGTTTAAAATATTCCATACAGACCTGGGAAGATAGTAACCTTTTACACTCTACATTAAATAAATCTATAAACTGTAAAACTTGTGGGATAAATACAGGAAGTTTTATCTGTGATGACAATGTCAGCACCTCATTCCCAACACATCTGTTTGAATTCCTAAAATACCTAGAGCATTTCTAATCATCTACGAATCTATAGATCTAAAGTTGAAATAAAGAAATATACTTCAACTTTGGCAAGAATTGTATAATCATGTTTTCCAAGGACTAGTATTACAAAATAGTAAAATCACTCTTCTTTTGCTACTCTGATAATATGCCTGTTGTTTGTATAAAATTGAAATATATCCATCAATAAGTAGCTCATTGCTAATCATGGTCAGAGCCTTTCTGCTGGGTGGCTGGAGTTGTAGGTGAGATTGCAGAAAAATGAGAGATAAACAAGTGATAAAGAATTGTAAGTACCTGAATCTCTGAAATGTTTGGCTGTAATAAAAAAACAAGAGCTATGATTGTGGGGAATCAACACAGAGATGAGGATGTTATGAGGGCATTGCATCTAAGAAGGAAGAGGGTAAGAGGTGGTAGCTTAAGACATAGGATGCAATGAGATGATTAACAATTTAACTTCCATTAAAGTGGTAGGAAGATGGTGTCCTACAGGTGGACGACCTCCAGGACATAGATAATCAGCAACTGAAAAGAGAATCAGGAGAAAACATAACACTGAAGAATCAGAAGGAAACATGAAAGAGTGGACAACAACGCAAGTATATTTGTAGGTTTAATGGCAGGAAATTGGCGACTGTTTTCTCTGTGAAGATATTAAGATACTATGAGTTTTTCTGCTGCTAGAGGAGAATTTGTAGGGGTAGATGTTTAGAGAAATTGGAAAACTATTAAAAGAACTATTGTGAAGAACATGAGAGAAGCAAATGATTGTCCCACAAGATTGAGGGCACAACCTTCTGCATTTAAACTGGCAAAAATCTTTAAACTTATATAATTTACTCAAGTTGTATTCAATGACCTTCAAAGAGGTATAGAGAATGCGAAATAACCTACCTTTGGAGTTTCTCAGGCCTGGAGCTTTGCCCTGTGAATTCAAAGGAAGGAAAATAGGGAATAAGTGTTGAGGTTCTCGACAAGAGAGTGCTAGAAGGGTTATGCCATTGTGCCTAAGCTGGAAAGCTGAGAGTACGTATTAAACAGAAAGTTGGTCAGATAACAACAGCCAAACCAAACCAAAACAGAACAAAATAATAACAGAAAACATAGCTGTCACCAAATTACAGTTCTCAATAAAGTGAAGATGTAAAAATAACTGAATGAGAAAAAGACGGAACTACAATATGGGATGTTTAAACTTGACAATTCAAAAACCTGGAACCTCCGTGTTACTGAAAAGAAGCCGATGTACCATTGAGAGTGAACATTCAGGGAGACCCGGCAGAGATGGGTATGTCATTGTAACTAAGAGGCTGGGAGCTGTCTGATATTCCGGTGGATTCGAAGCCAGCAAGGATGATGGCAAGTCTGCCAGAAGAGAGGGAGACATGAGCTAAGTTCCACAATCTACAAAAACGAAGGTAAGCTTACTTGAAAACAATGAGAAGAAGAAGAGAGTACGGTAGCTAAGTGGCTGTAACTCCAGCGGGGCCTGGCTAATTTATAAAAGGATAGGGGGAAGCGAGATCTGGAAGCAGCATGCGTCCAGCAGGATTGAATCACCACCTTCCTGAGAGGGTGTCTGTAAATAAATGTAAAGCCTGACTGTTCAAACTGGCCATGGCATTTCCTCCAGTGTTAGTCAAAATGGTACCCAGGTAGAGTAGAGAACAAGAGGATATGTAGAAGACTCTCCAGCAACAACCTAAATGGGCTGCACCTCCGACAGTTACAGAAATTCCAGGCCACCTGGAAGGACATGATTTGCTCTAGTTGTGTAATGGAGCGTTCGTTACTGCTACTTGCATTTAGGCTTGCAGGGGTAGGGCTCCCATCTTTCACAGGACGTTTCTGATTTTATCTGTACATTTTCTTCATTCTTCTTTTGCTATAAATTGACTAATTCCAGTTTTCCCCAAGTTTTTATTTAGTCATAATTTTTATTTTCATGTGGTAGCATTTTTTTTTTAAGTCTCTTTCTCTACAACATTAAGTACACACTTCAGTTCTCACTGCTGACTGGTAAATTTTCCGTATCGTTCTTTGTCTGGATGCCTAAGAGAGACTGATAGGCCTAGTTCTTTTTTACGTTCCTAGATAAGTCACAGAAGTCACTGGCAGTCCACACCAGCCCTAAGGACAGATCTGTTCTGGTGCCCTATACACAAAGCATTGCTTTATATTGCAATAAAGCTTGAAAACAGAGCATACTGTATCATAGAAATATTCAAATCAAAGGAAAGAAACATTTTTAAATATATTGATTTTGTACCATACAAACTGAGAATGTTTTTATTGAACAAATACAAAAATAGTTCTAGGCAAAAGAATGCACCAAGGCTTGCAAAAGTTTTAATGATACAGTCCTTTTTCGGAGAACAATGCAATAAATTAAGAAATTAATAATACATAGTATCAGGCTCCAGATAGAGACGGATGATAATTTTCTTTCTGGAAGTTATTTGTCCATCTGACTATTCTGATGGAGCATCAGTCATAACCCAAGAATGACTAAAATTTGGCAAGAGAAAAAATCCATATCCCAGACCTTTTTCAGTGCAGGCCTTCTTAAAATCGCTTCCATCCAGCACATATCTGAAACCTGTTGATTTTTGAGAATTATTGTCTCAAAAATTTGCTACCCATTTAGTTTTCTAAATATTCTCCTGTATACTTCTTAGTTTAAGAAAGACCACAAAAGAGCTCTATACCTGAACAGCATCTTGCTGTCTCCATCCAAATACATTTACTGAAATGCTCTTTGATTATTATGTCAATAACTTTCCATAGCTTTCTTACAGTATTGTGAAAAAATACCCTATGATTACAGAAAACTATTTTTATAATAAGGCTGTCATTGAAAAAAATATTTAGTTCATTGCCCAGAATCTACCTGATGAGACTAAAAGATAGAATTTTCATTAAGGCATTTTTAAAATTTTATGTACACTGAAAATCAGGGAACAGATGTTGTCAAAAATAAGCCACACACACAGCATTTAAAATAAGATTTTTTTTTTTTTGGCTTAGTAAGAACTAAATACAGAAAAAAATAAGAAAGCAAGCATATACAGCCAGAAGGAGTACAACTTCAGCTCCCTAACTTCTAAACACAGTCCATCCTACATGGACACAACATGGGGACTTTCTGTGGCAGCCCTTCCTCTCTGCCACCAAGAGCGTCTCCCTGAACATAGAGCTAAACAACATTTTCTGGCTTCCCTTGCAGTCCATTGTACTTGGGTAATGATCTCTGCAATGAGGTATTTGTGAAAATGGTGTGTAGCTTTTCTAGGTCAAGGTTGCTAGGAAGCATATATGTTTCCCCTTATACTCTTTTTCCTTTAGCCTGTGGGGTACAGACAAAGATGAGACCTTAAGGGATGGAAGAGCAATAAATAGAAAGTACCTCTGGTCTTTAAATAACCACCACCCAGGGCCGGGCGCGGTGGCTCACGCCTGTAATCCTAGCACTCTGGGAGGCCGAGGTGGGCGGATCGTTCTGAGCTCAGGAGTTCGAGACCAGCCTGAGCAAGAGCGAGACCCCATCTCTACCAAAAATAGAAAGAAATTAA
>CAUYSK010074956.1:0-37949 GCA_963575035.1 Avahi laniger
ATATTTTTAGTTGTCCAGTTCATTTCTTTCTATTTTTTTTTTTTTTTTTTTGCTAAAGACGGGGTCTCGCTCTTGCTCAGGCTGGTCTCGAACTCCTGACCTTGAGCGATCCACCCGCCTCAGCCTCCCAGAGTGCTAGGATTACAGGCATGAGTCACCACACCTGGTCCAAAAGCCACAGTCTTTTAATTGCCAGAAGATTTTAATCTCTTTAGGAGACAGAATTCTGTCATGAAATTCTCAAATAAGCCCAATGCTCCCTGCACAGTAGCTATTTCTCCTTGGATGAAAGAGTATACACTAAAGCAAAGGGGGTAGGAATTAAACTTTCCATACCCTATAGTGATAGATTGTTTCTTTAATTTAAAATCATCTGATCTCAGACAAGCCAAAATTGAGGAAATCTGTCACCACTACACCAGGCTTACAAAAAATCCTCAAGAGAATCCTGCTTCTGGAAGCAAAAAAATGACAATCAACATCATGAAAACATACAAAATTATAAAACCTACAGGTGGAATAGATACACAACAGAGAAAGAGAAAATAATCAAATCTTATCACTACCAAAAAAAAACTGCCAAGCCACAACAATAAACAATAAGAGAGTTGCCAGGCATGGTGGCTCACACCTATAATCTCAGCACTTGGAGTTCAAGCTTACAGTGAGCTATCATCTCAACACTGCACTCCAGCTTGGGAAACAGAGCAAGACCCTAACTCTAAAAAACTAAAAATAGTAAGAGAGGAAGAAAGTAACAAAGGATATACAACACAACTGGAAAACAATTAATAAATGACAAGAGTAAATCCTCACCTGACAATAACCCTGAATGTAAATGGATTAAATTCCCCACTTAAAAGTTATAAACTAGCTGAATGGATTAAAAAAATATGATGTAAGTATATGCTGCCCACAAGAAACTCACTTCGCCTATAAGATGAATATACAGTTGACCCTTGAACAACATGGGGATTAGGGGTACTGACCCTCTGGACAGTCAAAAAGCCACATTTAACCCTAAATACTTAACCACTTATAGCCTACTGTAGGCCAGAAGCCTTACCAATAGCAGTCAGTTAACACATATTTTATATATTATGTGTATTATATACTGTATTTTTATAATAAATCCAATTAGAGATAAAAATGTTATTAAGAAAATCATAAGGATGAGAAAATATATTTATTATTCATGAAGTGGAAGTGGATCATCATAAAGGTCTTCATCCTTATTGTCTTCACACTGAGTACTCTGACCCAGAGGAGGAAGATGAGGAGTTGATCTTATTGTCTCAGGGGTGTCACAGGTGGAAGAGGTGGAAGAGGTAGAAGAGAGTTAGAAGAGTTATACTCATTGTAACTTTTATTGGAAAAAATTCATATATAATTGGACCCATACAATTCAAACCCATGTTGTTTATGGGTCAACTGTAGACTGAAAGCAAAGGAATGGAAAAATATATTCCACATAAATGGAACCCCAAAATGAGCGGGAGTAGCTATACTTATTTTAGATAAAACAGACTTTAAGTCAAAAACTGTAAAAAAGAGACAAAGAAAGTTATAATATATATAAAATGATAAAGGAATCAATTCAGCAAGAAGATATAACAATTAAAAATATATATGCACCAAACACCACAGTACCCAGACACGAAGTAAATATTATTAGATGTCCAGGGAGAGATAGACTGCCATACAATAATGGTTGGGAACTTCAGCACCCTGCTCTCAGCATTGGGCAGAAAATGAACAAAGAAACATTGGATTTAAACTATAGTTTAGACCAAACGGACCTAATAGACATTTACAGAACTTTTTATTCAACAGCTGCAGAATACACATTCTTTTCATCAGCACATAGAACATTCTCCAGGATAGACCACATGTTAGGCCACAAATCAAGTCTGAATAAATTTAAGATAATTAAAATCTTACCAAGTATCTTTTATGAACACAATGGAATAAAACTAGGAATCAATAACAAAAGGAACTTTCAAAACTGCACGAATACATAAAAATTAAACAACATGATCCTACATAACCAACAGGTCAATGAATAAATTAAGAAGAAAATTTTAAAAATTCTTGAAACAAATGAAGATAGAAATATAACATACTAAAATCTATGAGAAATAGAAAAAGTAATATGAAGAGGGAAGCTTATAGCAATAAACACCTATATCAAAAAAAGTAGAAAGATTTCAAATAACCTAATGGTATATCTTATGGAACTAGAAAATCAAGATCCAACCATTTGGTGGAAGGAAAGAAATAATAAAGATCAGAGAAATCTAAGGCATGAAACCGTAAGAATTCTAGAAGAAAATGTTGGAAAACCTCTTATAGACATCAGCCCAGGCAAAGAATTTATGAAGAAGACACCAAAAGTAATCACAGAAACAATGAAAATAAATAAATTAAACCTGATCAAATTAAAAAGCTTCTGCATGGCCAAGGGAGCTATCATTAGAGTAAACAGACAACCTACAGAATGGGAGAAAATATTTGCATGCTACACAGCTGATAAAAGGCTGATAACTATTAATAGAATCTACATAGAACTCAGGAAAATCAACAAGAAAAAAATCAAACAAATCCATTTAAAAAATGGGCAAAGGACATGAACAGAAACTTTTCAAAAGAAAACAGACTAATGGCCAACAAACATATGAAAAATTGCTCAGCATCTCTAATCATTAGCAAAATGCAAATCAAAACCACAGTGAGATATCGCTTAACTTCAGGGAGATTAGCTTTTATCAAAAAGTCCCAAAACAACAAATGTTGGCATAGGTGCAGAGAGATAGGAACACTTATACACTGCTGGTGGGACTGCAAACTAGTACAACTGCAAAGTAGTATGGAGATACCTCAAAGAACTAAAAGTAGAACTACCATTTGATCCAGCAATTCCTCTACTGGGTATTTACCCAAAGGCAAAAAAAGACATTCTATAATAAAGACATCTGCATTAGAATGTTTATGAAAGCACAATTCACAATTGCAAAGATGTGGGAACAACCCAAGCACCAATCAATACACAGTGGATTAATAAAATGTGACATATGTATAACATGGAGTACTACTCAGCCATAAAAAGGGGTAAACTAACTATTGTATTATCCTGGATGAAACTGGATCCCATTCTTCTAAGTGAAATATCACAAAAATGAAAAAACAAGCACCACATGTACTCATTATTAAATTGGTACTAACTTGTCAACACTTATGTGTACATACGGAAGTAACATTTATCGGGTGTTAGGCAGGTGGGAGGGGGAAGGAGGAGATGGGTATGTTCACACCTAACAGGTGCAGTACACACTGTCTGGGGGCTGGACATGCTCGTAGCTCTGACTTGGGTGATGTGAAACAATATATGTAACCAAAGCATTTGTACCCCCATAATATTCTGAAATAAAAAAATTAAAATTTAAAAAATAATGTAAAAGATCAACATAATGAAAAGTTGTTTTTTGAAAAGATAAATAAAACTGACAAACCATTAGCTAGACTAATGAAGGAAAAAAAAGAAAAGACCCAAATAAAGAAAATCAGAAATAAAAAAGGAGACATTACAGCTAATTCCACAGAAATACAAAAGCTCATTACAAACTATTACAAACAACTATATGCCAACTAATTAGAAACCTAATGAAAATGGATAAATTCCTGGACACATACACCGTGCCAAGACTGAATGAAAAAGAAATAAAAAACCTGAACAGACTAATTACAAGTAATAAGATTGAACCAGTAATAAAAAATCTCATATCAAAGAAAAGCACAGGACTTCATGGCTTCACTGCTGAATTCTACCAAACATTTTAAGAACTAATGTCATTCTTCTCAAACTCTTCCAGAACATTAAAGAGGAGGGAATTCTTCCAAACTCATTCTACCAGGCAAGTATTACCCTAATGCCAAAACCAGACAAGAACACAGCAAAAAAAGAAAACTATAGGCCAATATTCCTAATGAACACAGATCCTCAACAAAATACTAGCAAGCACATTAGAAAGATCATTCATGATGATCAAGTGGGATTTATCCCAGGGATGGAAGGATAGGTCAAGATATACAAATCGATAAACATGATCCATCACATCAACAGAAAGAAGAACAAAAATCATGTGATCATCTCAATAGATGCAGAAAAGAATTTGATAAAATTCAACATCTCTTCATAATAAAAAATCTCAATAAATTAGTTATAGAAGGAAAGTTCTTCAACAGAACAAAAGCCATATATGACAAACACACAGCTGACATCTTACTGAATCTTACAACTGGAACAAGACAATGATGCCCACTCTCATCGCTCTTATTCAACATGGTACTGGAGGTACCAGCCAGAGAAATCAGGCAAGACAAAGAAATAAAGGGCATCCAAATTGGAAAGGAGGAAGTCAAATTTTTTCTGTTCACAGACAATCTGATCTTATATATAGAAAACTCTAAAAGCTCCACCAAAAAAACCTCTTAGAACTAATAAACAAATTCAGCAATGTTGCAGGATAAAAAATTGACATTTAAAAATCAGTAGCATCTCTATATAACAACAAAGTAGCAGAAAAAGATATTAAGAAAGCAATACCATTTACAATAGCTATCAAAAAAATAAAATACTTAGGAATAAATTTAACCAAGGAGGTAAAAGTTCTCAACAAGAAAAACTATAAAATATTAAAAATAGAAATTAAAGAGATCACAAAAAAATGGAAAGACATTCATGTTTGTGGATTGGAAGAATTAATATTGTGAAAAATTACCATACTACCAAAAGAAATCCACAAATCCAGTGCAATCCCTATCAAACCACCACCAACATTCATAACAAAAGTAGAGAAAACAATCCTAAAATTCATGTAGAACCACAGAAGACTTCAAATAGCCAAAGAAATACTGAACAAAAAGAACGAAATTGGAGTCATCACACTACCTAACTTCAAAATATACTACAAAGCTACAGTAACCAAGTTAGCATGGTACTGGCATAAAAACAGACACATAGACCAAGGAAACAGAGTAGAGAATCCAGATATAAATCCATATATCTACAGCCAACTGATTTTTGACAAAGGTGTGGAGAACATTCAGTGGGGAAAGGACAGTCTTTTCAATAAATGGTGCTGGGAAAACTGGATATCCATATGTAGAAGAATTAAACTAGACCCCCCACCTCTCACTCTATACAAAAGTCAACTCAAAATGGATTAAAGCCTTAAATGTAAAACCTGAAACTATAAGAGTACTATAAGAAAACATTGGGGAAATGCTAGAGGACATTGGTCTAGGAAAAGATATTTTTTGGGTAAGATCTCAAAAGCACAGGTAACAAAAGCAAAAGTAGAGGAATTGTATCAAGCAAAAAAGCTTCTGTACAGCAAAGGAAGCAATCAACAGAGTAAAGAAACAATCTACAGAATGGAAGAAAATATTTGCAAACTATCCATTTGACATGGGATTAATAATCACAGTACATAAGGAACTCAACTCAATAGCAAAAATAAATAAATAATCCACTTTAAAAATAGGCAAATGATCTGAATAGACAATTCTCGAAGGAAGACATACAGGCAACAGACATATGAAAATGTTCTATATCACTAATTATCAGAGAAATGAAAATCAAAACTACAATGTGATATCATCTTGCCCCGGTTATAATGGCTATTATCAAAAAGACAAAAAAATAACAGATGCTAGTGAGGATGCAGAGAAAGGGGAATGCTAGCACACCACTGGGAATGTAAATCAGTACCGCCACTATGGAAAACAGTATGGGGTTTCCTCAAAGAAACAAAAATGGGTCTACCATATGATCCAGCAATCCCTCTGCTGGGAGTGGGGGCAGTATAAATATATAGAAATTGGTATATCAAAGAGATATCTGGATGCCCAAACATTTCTTATGCCCATGTTTATTGCAGCACTTTTCATAATAGCTAAGATATGAAATCAACCAGTGTCCATCAATGGATGAATGGATAAAGAAAATGTGGTATCTATACACACACAATGATATATATACTATTCAGCTATAAAAAAGGAATGAAATCCCATCACTTGCAGCAATATGGATGGAACCAGAGGTCATTATGTTAAGTGAAATAAGTCAGGCACAGACGGACAAATATCACATGTTCTCCCTCAGATGTGGGAGTTAAAACATTGATCTCAGGGAGGTAGAGAGTAAAATGATGATTCCCAGAGGCTGGGAAGGATGGGGAGGAGGGGGCGATGAAGAGAGATTAGTCAGTGAGAACAAAACTACAGTTAGATAGAAGCTCTAGTGTTTGATGGCTCAGTAGGTGACTATAGTTAATAATAACTCATTGTATATTTTAAAATAGCAAAAGACAAGGTTTGAAATATCAACACAAATAAATGATAAATGTTTGAGGGGATCGATATCCTAAATACCCTGATTTGATCATTACACATTGCATGCATGTATCAAAATATCACCTGTACCCCATAAATATGTACAATTATTATGTATCAATTTAAAAATCCATCTGAATAACCCATCTGACTGATTAAAATGGAATTTTTACCTGCAAATACCAATAGGAATGTTTTTAAAAGACTTTTTGTAGTATTTGAATTGTTCTCTCTGATGGCATCTTATCAACGGTTTAATCACAGTGTTTATTGATGTTTCCATAAATGTATCTATACTAAAGCACAGTTTATTTTCTGGACCATGGAACTCTAATTTCAATCACCCCAGAGAATACCCACCATTTTCATTCAATTCCTTGACTTCATAGGAGGTCTTCCTTCCTCCTCAAAGGGACAAATGAACCATTTGCCATCATTGAAGCTCACAGGAGCTGCTGCATTGAAAGTCCCTGCACAAAAGAGAACAATTCGTTAGGCACTCAACAACACTACACTAAGTACCATGAGGAGAAATTAAGGACCTAGATAAAGACCTTGCCACCAAGGAGCATCCATTTTTAGATGCAAATAGTCAGCAACCTTGAAGAAGCTGCTGTTAGCACTCTGTATTCTTCACAGTCCGTAAACCTCTTTTTCCTGTTTGCTTTTTCTTTCCTTTTTCTGTTTTCCTGGCCTCTCTCGCCACTGGTCCTGGGCCTGACATTAACAATCGCAAGTAACTCAAAGCTCCCAGAGCAAAACCAAACTTTTCTCTTGCTCCTTCCCTCAACTTCTACTGCCCCCAGCTCCAAGCAGGGGAGTCCCAGCACGCCCACCCTTCTAGTGAGAAATTCTTCTACAAATTATTTAACTTCTCTGCACTGCAACTTATATTGATGAAAGTCACATCTGACTTTTACAGAAAAGCAGATCTGTAAAAATCTGTAAAAATCTTACAGAAGTTTGCTATATCATATGAGATAATGAATATAAAAATATGTTAGCACCCATAAAGTGCTACACAAATCTTATCATGATGACATTTATGATAGTTTTTTTAAGTAAAAAGATAAGAAATAAGCCTATGATGCCACCTGGACCAAAATAGCTCATTTGATTCTGATTTATTGCTCTGCCCAAATTTACAGTCCTAATGCCAAACTATATCTCAGTTTTTAAGATGGGTGGGAGTGGTTCGGGGAAGGGGTCATTAAAGTTGGGGAGAGGGGTAAACTCAGTGACAAAAGACAAGGATTTCCACACAATCCCTTTGGGAAGCATCGCTTACATTGGCTGTAGGGACTGTAGTAATAACTATGTTAATAATATATATGTAATATTTATTAAGCAATTTACTATGCAGCAGGCACTCTTTTAACTGCTTTACATGTATTAACTCTTACATCCTCCCAACAATGCTATGAGAAAAGAACTGTCACTATTCTCCTTTTACAGAGAGGGAAACTGGGTCACACAAGGTTACAGAATTCAGCAGTTGGAGTCTGGAGCCCACAGTCTTGACCAGTGCGCTCTGTTGTCTTTCAGCACAACACCGTGTGCTTAAGCACATGGATTATAGCCCCCGACTGCCCAGGGTTAAAGCCACTGCACTACTTACAATTACTCTCAGATTATTGAGATAATAAATACCCAGCACATGATAAGCACATGGTAGATGTTAGCAAGCATGCACAGCTCAATTTGGTTTTCTTTGCTTCTCAAACAATGAACTGACTCTGTTGATTGTCTCAAAGCAAAGCAGTTTTGGAAGGCAATATGTTTAACGTAAGATGTCAAGTGGAAACTCACGCAGACACATAGTGAACCAGCTGAACTGGGATCACTGACTTTGTGAGGCTCAGACCCTCCCAGACCTTACGGTGGAATGAGGTGGTAGGAAACCAGAAGCACTCATTTTGCCATTTGCTCAGTGCTAAGATGGCCCTCTGTGAATAGAATTAATTGAATTTTTTGTCCCCAAATCAATCCACACAGGGTAAAGCAGACACAGCCTAAGGTCTGTCTCTCTAAACAGATAAGGTGAAAGAGGGAGCAAAGCAATTTTAGATAATTTTAATGTAGTTAGTCCAGTTCAATAATTTAAGCTAAAAATTCCTGTTTAGCGTTAATGAAGGTTTTTTTAAAGTGAAATAATTTGGATAATTGTCCCAGATTTCCATTTCACTTTGCACATATTGACAATGTTTAAACTTGAAATTGAGAAACTCATTTTTAGAAGGGACCAGAAACTTGGCTATCTGTTCAGGTAAGAGGGAGAATCTTTCACAGACTAGACTTTACCTGATCAGGACCCTCCTTGGCTAGTTTTCTTTCATGAGTCTTCTGTCAGTACTTCCCATTAGCTCTTCCTATGATAGAAAAAATATGATCAATTATTTCGTATTAGGGTGTGAGTTACTCAGTATATTACACCTTCTGGAAGTATTTGCAATTCAGAAAAGAGCCACTACACGAGGAAAAAACTTAACAGAAAGCAATGAATTATTATCAGCGGCATTTCAAATATCCACTGTAGACCTGTATCTTTCAGCAGAGAAATTTCCCGACTTCCTGTCAAATCCACAGGCATCTATTTACACTTTATCAGTCAAAACACTTCACAATTTTTGGCATTTTAAGAATCAGCAATAATGCCCCATGATATTTAAAAAAACAAAGCAACATGAACTTTCATTAATGGAAAATAACAGATGATGTATTAATAGTTATCTATTCAGTATACCAAAAAGCAATAAAATAACAAAAGGCATTTTTCTACTGAAAGTGTAGATGTTTTCTATGCTTTAACATAATATATAGACCAGAGGAGACATTCTTTTCAAATGTAGTGACATATATACTTTTAAAAGTACTGCAGCTATTCAACACCAAGATGATCTTTTTTATAAAAATTGTTTCAATGTGTCCATACATGTCTTTATATAGTAACATTTTAAATCCAGAATTTAGAACAATTGCATTGTGTAAAGATTTGATGACTTGTCATTAGAACTACGACCTTTAATAACAAAATTACATTGTGTGTGTATTTTTGGACATGGTACAATACCATATAGTATTTCAGTCTATCCTCTGTAATAATACATTTTTAAAATTGTACTATTCAGTATCATTAAGTATATTCACACTGTTGTGTAACCAATGTCTAGAACTTTTCATCTTGCAAAATTGAAATTCTGTATCCATTAAACAACAGCTCCCCATTTACCCCTTCTCCATAAAGCCTGGAAACCACCATTCTACTTTCTTTTTCTATGAATTTGACTGCTCTAGACACTTCACATAAGTGGAATCACATACTATTTGTCTTTTTGTAATTTCACTTAGCTTAATGTCCTACAGGTTCATCTATGTTGTAGTATGTGTCATTTCCTAACATTCCCTAACATTTTAAGGCTGAATAATAGTCCACTGTATGTATATGCCACATTTCGTATGTCTATTCATCTGTCAATGAACATTTGGGCTGCTTCCACCTTTTGGCTATTGTGAATAATGCTGCTATGAACACAGGTGTACAGATATCTCTTTGAGACCACGTTTTCAATTCTTTGGGGTATATACTCAGCAGCAGAATTGCTGGATCATATGGTAAGTCTATTTTTAATTCTTTGAGGAACCTACACACTGTTTCCCACAGCAGCTGCACCATTTTGCATTCCCACCAACAGTGTCTAACGGTTCCAATTTGTCCATATCCTCACAGCACTTGTTATTTTCTATGAATAAGTAGTGGTAGTAGTTATCCTGATGGGTATGAGGAGGAATAATTTTTAAAACATATTTTCCTAAACTCAAAGTCAAGGATTATTCACTGATTGAACTCAGTCCTGTGCTTTGTTGTTTAAGAAAGTATTTGGGCATTTTTTTATATGTTTGCTGGCCATTATTCTGTCTTCATGTGAATATCCTTCATTGCAAAACTCCCTTAAGGGAAAAGTGATGGAGAATGGTGGGCCCCAAGGCTCGAGGAAAAAAGGAGACTGGGGAGACAAAAATATGTAGTGATTCTGCAGAGGCCCTCCTCCCCAGAGAGAGCGTAGAGAACAGCAATGGAAAAGATAAGGAAAATCCAAGAGGTGAAACCAAAGATCATCTGAAAGCTTTATGTGGAGACCTCACCTGCAAAGTACTGATGCAGACACCCAGAAACCCCTCAACCACAAGATGAAAAAGGGAAAAAAGCAGTCAGCTACAGGCTAAGGCTACACAAAGCAGGACAGGTGGAGTAAATGCTGGCTCAAGTGCTTACTTTCGGTTAGTAGACCAGATAATCATAACTATGGTGTTGTATATGCAGCATGGGTTGACTGATTATACGATTGATTGATTCTTACCTAAAGATATCTCCTGGTGATGACAATTAGTTTTTTAAAGGTTTTTTTTTTTCCCCTCAATACTACCTTTAGAGGGTTTAAAAATTGTTTTATACTTGGTTAAGTCAAGATTGTAAATAACTCCATTTTTAATTTTTAATAAAGAAATTAAATATATCTTTAGAAAGTCAATAAATTACAAGTACTGTCGAGTTGCAGTCTGAAATTTCGGTTCTTGGTGTGCTTATGGCTGAAGAATGACCACACGCACCAAAGTGAGGTAAACATGAAAATGAGGTTTATTGAGGAGAGAAAGATAGGATTATAGAACAAGAGCAAGATATAGGCTAACAGAGCAATAAACATTTGCCACAGATGATGACCGGACCCATTGTCATAACAAAAAAAGAGAGAGCAGAAAAGGACTTGGTTGTGGTCTGGGTCTTGTTTAATAATGTAGGGATTGGGACCTCTCTCGTGGCTCAGAAATCACCATGGAACCACTTTGATTGGATAGTTGGAAGTTATATGGCCCGAGTCTTACCGCGCCTGCGGCTCTCCCATGAGCCTGGCAAAAAGCCCATTTGGAGGGGTGAACTGCACCAGTAGCCACTTTAATCCCTAGGAGACCTAGAATCCCTCACTATCTCCCTAATATACCTGTTAATAAAAATACTGAATAATTGTTAAAAAAAATGCTTTTGCTGTCATATGAATGAATGCTAGATCATTGTTTAAAAAAAAAACACACAAGAATGTTGAATCAATTGCTCAGGGTAGCTACAGCCTTAAAATGTTAACTTAATACATTTCTATTCCTAAAAGGGATTTCCTCCTAATAATTATGATCTTCAGACTTTTCTTAGAGTCTTTAAAGAGGGAGGCATTAATTGTTAAGTCAACATTTTTCACCATTTGACTTAAGAACTTGATTTATACATAGTCATGGAAAATGATTTATTGAAATGATGTACAGGTTTCTTCCTACCTTAGAATGACTGGATTCCCTTGCTCAATCATAGTACTCCCTTAATTATAGAAATATTAAACTCCTTTAATACTATCTGTGCAATCACTACTAACAGCAGATAGCAAAGCCTGCACATCATGCGGTTGTCTTTCCAGTCTAAGGGAGGGAACCCAGGGGAGCAGGAACCTGGATGTGTATTTCAAGGCCACTTTTGTGTTTGTTTTGAGGGTCCGCTTCCTCTCTGAACTCTGTAAATAATGTCCAGACAACTTCTGTTGTCATCAACATCTCCTTTGTTAGCTTTTTTTGTGTAGAGGTACTTCTTGTATTGTAATTCATTTGTGTTTCACCAGGGGAGCCATTCATTTTCTCTAACCCACCATCACCATAATCCAATGTGCTCTTGCTTTAGTCCACTACTGGCATATCGATAAATATCTTTATTCAAATGATCATGATCCAAGAATCTGATTTATTTTCCAACACAGAGAATTGTGATTATTATGGATAATAATAATCACATAATAATTGGTGAATAAAAGATAATGACAACAAATTGGTTTAATCTACAGTTGATTATAAATTGTCAACCAATCTAAATAGAGTGAAATAAGAATAGCTTTCTTATAAAATTCAAAAAAAATTAGATCATAAAGTATATTTTTATAGCTAGTGCATTAATCATGTTATTATCAAAATATACAAAAATATTTAAATGAAAAGAAAAATCTCTGGTTGAAAACTTTCCCACAGTATATGAATTAGTCCACACACACAGAAATTTATTTTTTGTCAAGGCACATGTATTTTATGTATAGATACACATTTATTTTAATAAATATATACAGCCACATTGGCAACCTTATTATAAATGTATTTTGAAGAAAAAGTCTGAAAACAAATAGTAATTCAAATTATGATGAATTACAGGTCAGTTTTTGCCAAATTCCATGATAAAAGAGATTATAATTAAAACTGTTATATTAATTTAGAAAAATATGAACATTTTCTAACTTCTTGGAATAAATACAAAATAACTGTGTGGAATGCTATACACACACACAAACACACATGAAAACACACATACATACACATACATATATATACTTGAAAAATCACATCACTTCCGCAATAAAAAACAAAATTGTCTTATTTATAGGTAGATTCCCACATTTAAAAATCAAAGGAAATTTTTCTTTCACCTCCTAGACAGGCTTTTAAGATCATAACACTTGATAATTTTACATGACAACAGGAAAGGTATGAGGAAACAAATAAGCAATGTGAGGGAACTAAAGTTCAGGCCAAATCTTTCTATCTGTCTGAGAGGAAAGTTGATAAATCGTATAATTAGTTATTGTTTATTCCCTATTAATTGATGTTAAACAATGTCTCAATTTGTCTTATCATATACAAAGCTGGAAGAATAGGAAAGTTTAATACAACATAATATTGTTATTATAATATTAAAATATAAAATTATACCAATAATATAAAACAACTAATATACCTTAAAATATTCAAATCTTACCAAGTTCCTTTCCCTAAAATTCATCTCTTTCTAGTAGGAAACCAAGTGACATATCATGTCCTTAAGGAAGCCTATGCTTAAAAACCATTAGGAGGTTTCCGTTTTCAGGTCTAATAAAGTAACAGGGACCAGATTCACCTTGAACCTTTAAACAAACAAAAAAACTAGACAAATTTATAACAAAAAATTACAGAGAGTGGGTCATAGGCCGTGCAGTACTGTGTTCCCTGAGGGGTGGGAGGTGGTATCAGGCAAAGTTAAGTCTTATAATTACTCCTGCTAATGGCTTAGAGGCAGTTTCCATGACACTGAGCAGGGAGGGGAAACTCAAACCCAGCCTGGGGTCTCACTGGATCAAGAAGACAGATATTTGAGATTGGGGAGGAGGAGGCGACTAGCATTTATGGGGCAGAGTACTGAGGAGACAGCACTGAACAGAAACTCCAGAGAATGCCCTTGAGCATTCAGTGAAGGCCTTTCAGAGAAAGTGACACTTGAGAAAAAATATAAATAAGAAGATAGCAGCATTCATAAGATCAAAGAAAGAGCATTCAAAGCTTATGGACTAACAAGGGTGAAAATCTAACACAAGAGTAAATTTAGAATATCTACAGTTAAAAAAATTTCCCAAAGTAGGAAGTAGCGTGCGCAGTGAAGAAAAGGTTTAAAAGAGACAGAACAAGTCAGCCGAGGACAGACATTGCAGGACTTTTTAGGCTTTAGTTAGGGTTCTCAATTTACTTCTTAATATCTTGATAAGCTATTGAAAGAGCTTGGCATCACCTAATTTCTACCTTAGAAAAATCACACTGCATGCTCAATAGCAGATGCATCGCAGTGGGACAAGAGTAACAATTGTGAGATCAGTTAGGTTTGAAGTGGTTCTGATGAGATCTGATGATGGCAATTGTAGAGAAGTTGATGAAAAGAGGTCATTGTCAGAATATGTTTTGTTAGTAAAGTCAAAGGTTTACTAATGGATTAGATGTGATGTATGAAGAAAAGAGAAAAATTAAAGATAATTCTTAGTTTTTTATCTGATACAAATGAGTAGACTGTGTTGGCATATGGTAAGATGAGAAAAGCTTTGGGGGAGCTATAATTTTTCTATGTTAAAATGGGCCAATTGGAAGGTGTCTAAGGTAAGAGTAGCAATCTGGGAGATATCAGTATATAGTTAGTAATTAAACACATAGAAAAGAACAAGATCACATAGAAAAAGAGTATAGCGTGATAACAGAAGAATGCCAATGTAAGATCCCTGGGATACCTTAGTATTTTATAAAGGAGAAGTCTGTAGATAAGATTGAGAGAGGTAGACAGTGATTTCAGGGGGGATTCCAGAAAATGACATTTCCCTGAAACAAAGAATACATAGCAAGTATTACAAGAAAAGATCTAGCCTATCAAAACTAAAGGTACTGAAAGGTGGCATAAAAAGAAAAGAGAAAATTAATCACTACTTTTAATAACTTTAATTAAGAACAATGCCATGGAGTTGTAGGGACAAATATCCAAACTGAAAAAGATGATAAAAGCATAGGGATGAACAATTCGACAAAAGTGAAAGAGCTTAGAATACTATGGAAAGCCCAATAAGGGTAGAAAGCAGCAAATTAAACTTATTTTAAAATGTTAGTTACATTTTCCAGTAATCTGTTCAATATTTTTTTAACTTCTGGATACTTTTTCAATTGTGGTACCTCTAAATTTAAAACCAAAGGTCCAATTTATCTGAAAAGAATATAGTAGGTGTACTAAATTTCTGGTATTTAGAAGACTTTGGTGGGCATTCTGTAGCATATTTACTTGCAGATACCTTGAAGTTTGGGAAGTTTCTCTATAAAACAGACCAGAAGAGACCAGGACAGTATTTGGATGGGGTGTGGGAATCAAAATCATTCTTTTTAATTTTGGTTTTTATTATTTGTGTTTTTTCTTCTCCAATGGATAAAATTAATGCACATTTACAGGCTCATTGGACTGATTCTTTAAAGAGAGACAAAGTAATGTAGAGACAAAGTTAGAGTTGCCAGAAGAAATTTATTCAGAAGGCATGAGTAGAAGTAATAAAAGATATTTATAGTGAGGGTGGAGTTAGCACTTATTAGAAACAGGGATGCATCCTCCCCTTTAACAAGAAGAGAGTATAGGGTCCCAGATTTACCCAGGTTTATGAAACTGCTGGTGGATTAATGAGACAGTCCTCTTGACAGCACATCAATTTTTATGAGTTTTATGTTGGAGTCACAATATAAGACAGGATAGAAGGAAGTGAGTATTTGACTCCAGAGAAAATTATACGAATATTCTGTCTCAGAGAGGGAGAGATTGTTTTTACTAGGGAAGAGTGGTGGTATTGACTCACACTATTGAGTTCGTATTTGATATTTCTAACCACTAATTAGAAGTGAGTCCAGTCATCACTGTTGTGTAAATTTTCTCCAACGATAATCAATTTCTGCAACAATATTCCTACATAAGTCCAGGAAAATGATTAAAATGTAATTGAGTAAAGCCATACTGGAGTTTTAAGGATAAGTAAATTAGAGAACATAGGTAAACAAGTTGAGAGAACTTAGAGAAAACATTCAATTGTTTAAGCATTGAAGGTACATGTAGTCGAAGGAAAGTGATCAGTTGAGTGGACTAAAACATGATTAATATGACTGAGAAAATTAAACAGAAATCTTGATATGTCAGAGAATTCTTGGTGAATAAAAAATACGGTGAGTGAGCTGAAACATGCAGATAATGAGCAGAAAATGGAATGTTTGAAAATAGGCTTATTTTTTTGTATTGACAAGATCTAAGCACTTAACCATGACAATGGTGGCTCAGGTAGAATTAAAAATAAAATAAAATAAAAAAAAAGCACAGTTAGAGCTAAAGAGCAAAAGAGCAAAGGAACTGGGGAATCAGAGTGTTGTGTGTATGTATCATTTACCTGGATTCTGAAACAGTCAACGGTGTGATGGGCAGACGAGTGAGGAGGAAGATGACGAATCAAGTGATGAAAAAAATGAGGATGGAATGGCCTGGATGTCTGTAGTAACAGCAACGAAGAAGAATACGTAAAAAAAAAAAAAAAAAATCTGACTGTGAGTATTTCATAGAGCTCGAGCTTCTGAAGGAGGAAGTGGAAGGAAGAGTTCGATGACCATTAGTAGACAAGAAGTACATCGACCTTGCACAAGTGGAGAGTAGTAGAGAAAAGAGCCTGCACTGGTGAGGTCTTTGGGCAAACTCAGTGTTAACAGGAGACAGCCAGCCTTCAGGGATAGAAACCAGACAAAAGAAACCTTCAGAAAAAATAGAATGTATTGATCAATCATAAATGTTGCTATTTCAAGGATGATATATTTACTTGGGGCCATATGTTTGGCAAGTAATCCCAAAGTTTATTAAATATACTTCATTAAATCTATACCTATCCCTCTTTTCCACTGAAATAAACATTTCTCATTATTGGTTAGAAGTAATTATACACATAAATAACTAAATACGTTGATTTGCTTTTCGAGTTACCTTGTCAGTTGAGATAAAAATAATTTCCAAAAGACACTATTATAAAACAAGTTGGTAATTAGTGCAATTCTTGTATAACCATAGCAGAGTAAATTTTTTTACCAGACGTGTGATTCGTGGAAGCAGAATCCAGGTGAGAGATCCAGAATGCCACAGCCATCCAAGCCATCATATAAGAAAACCCATTTGCTCAGCGTAGAAAACTGGTGATGTGAGTACTTCAGATCTGCCCCTCTCCAAGCCAACATTCCACTGTGCCCTCAGGAGCCCGCGGTCTCTTATCAGCAGTCTGTCCTCTGCAGGCTTATTTCATCTGCTTGCTGTAAATGAAAGTTGTTTTTACTCACATTCTCCAGTTTTTCTCTTCTCATCATCTATTAAGCACCCCCACCTCCCCGGGACACCTTCGTTGCCAAATTCTGTTTTCAATTCTTTTCCACATTCACCATCAGTTCTTTATCAAGAGATCAGTTGTCACAGATGACTACTCTGTTCTTCTTGAAATGCTTTCTTTTCTTAGGCTCCAGGAAGTCACTCTCTTTTAGCTCTACTCCCAAATCTGTGGCTGATAGACCTTAATTTCTTTTACAAATTCCCATCTCCATGAACTGAGATGTTGGGCTTCTTTTCACTTTCTACTCCAATCTTTAAGTGATCGTAGCTAGTCTCAAACTTTACATACCCTAATCTTCAGATTCCTATAGCCAATAACTTCTCAAAATCCCCGCCAATATATCTATACACTAAGAAACTCCAAATTAGTATTTTACAAAGGAAACATTTGATGCTTTCACAAAATAAATAACCTTTGTCCTTTTCATTGTCTTCCTCATCTTAGTAAATGGTTATTCATTTTTTTCCAGTCTCTCAGGCCAAGGAATCTTTATTGTACATCTCATGTTCAATCCATCAACAACTTTTTATTGGCCATATCTACAAATTATGCATAGAATCCTGCCATACTATCCTCCATTGTCCAGTTGTAATCATCATTATTTATCACTAGATTATTAAAATAGTTTACTTTTTTTTTTTTTTTCCTTGTCTCCCAGTTTCCACCTTTGCCCTGCTAAGGTCTATTCTCCATTCATCCACAAGAATGATCCCTTAAAAATGAAATTGAAATCATGCTACTCACATGTTCAAATGCACTCAATGTAAGCCAAATTCCCTACCACCACCTATGTGAACTCTTCTACCTCCCTGACTTTATCTGTTCTCATGCTCACAACCCCCAGTCTAACAGATCAACTTGTTTCATAAGAGTTCCAAGCATGTACCTGTCACAGGACCTTTGCACTTGCTACTTCTCTTGCTTGAGATGTGCATGTATTCAGATATTCATGTCTTGCTTCTTCAATTTCCTCAGCTCTCTACACAAGTGTCTCCTTTCCTTAGAGTGTTCCATAAAATAGTATCCTCAAGTATTTGCTGTCCCTTTACACTACTTTACTTTCAATACAACACTTATCACCACCTAAAATATATTTGTTGCTTTATTTTCTTTTTTATGTCTCTGTAGGACAAGTTCTGTGAAGGAAAGAACCGTTTCTGTTTTGTTCACTGTTCATAGTAAGCACCCATTATATGTATGGAATGAATAAATGAATGGATAAATGCAGAACTTTACAAAATCATTAACATGCTAATGGACACTGGATCTCAAAGAGATAAAAAAGGTTGCATTATTTTCCAAACACTATGCAGATTTTTTTTTCACCCCAGGAGTAAATTATGAGAATAGGGTTTCAAAGGCCTGTTTGGGAAAAGCTGATAGCTCTGAGATGGATCCGCAGTCAAGATTCTTGTCTCTAGTAAGGTTTACCTGAAAAGCAATATCATTATTAGGCTGCTTGCTTGGTTATCATTCTCTGAATATGGCATATATTGTATGATCGTCATGATCGTTTTGAAGAATTTGGTGCAATGAGTATGCAAAAATACATAAAGTTCTTGATCCATATCACTTAAATCGAGTGATGCCATAAGAACTGTTCTATTTTCAATAAGCAAATATTTACATACTATTTTGTTAATGCAATTGTATTTGCCAAATTGAATAACTGTGAAATTCAGGATTAGAATTTACAAGATACATTCATCAAAGTTGCTATTACATTTTATGTTGTCTTGCGTTGGGATAAACAAGTTGAAGAACTACCTTTTATTTCCATTGAGTTACTGCTATCATTATGTAGTTATCCCTAGGATAATACAACTCCATTAGAGCAGACTTTGTATGAGCAGGGCCTTCCATTAATGTAACTTCATAAATTTATTAAAAGCCAAATAAGGGTTCTTGTTTTTCGAGTGCATTTATTAAACAACAAGTTCATACTGCAGGCTCTAAAAAGCTTGCTTAAAGTAATTAAAAGCAGTGCTTATGTCATCCAAGGGCAACTGCTGCTTATTTATTTATTGTCTTATAATTTACGTTCATTAGTTCAGAGTGACAGGGCCAACTGCAGAACAAGCCTCAGGTTATTAGAATACTATGACCATTGACCATTTGAACTCCCATATTCAGTAGAGTGCAAATTTCCATATTTAAATAGTACACCTCTTTGAAAATAGTGTATCTGTTTGGAGGTTGTTAAGGAAAGTGATATAGAGTTCAAGCAGAAAAGAAAAGTATTTGATTGAATTTGGCCAAACTTATTTTTTTGTATTTTAAAAGCAAACAAACTGACATTGAAACTCATGCATGGGTACGTGCAGCATCATGTTTAACTAAGCAATCTGAATCACTGAGGTGAAGATATTTCACTGGTCAAAATAATGCATACTTTCTATTGAGAGTCATCTGATATTATCTCTATATGTGCCAGAAACCTAATTAAAAGTCATTTATAAGTGTGTGCCTGTATCTTGTGTGTCTGTATTATTTCTTGGGGAATTAGTGTCTTGATCTCAAATGTAAGCTTCTGCAATCACTAAATATGTATCATTTGGAAGTTAAATAAATTCAATCAGTCTCCCCAACTGTCTTCAGGAACTTAGAGATACATTTAGAAGTATCTTTTTTCTTTTTTTGCTAGTCCAAGTGTTATTTTTCAAAATGTTTATATACATACATAAGTATTATGGTGTTATATTAATAAAGTAGTGATAAGTATTGTTGCTATCTTAATTGGCCATATTGATAGATTATTGAGAATTAGGTATTTAAACTATGTAAATTAGGTATCAAGTGCTATAGTAAACTCATTACATGTATTGACTCACATAATTGATGAAATTAAATTATAACCCACATTTTGCATATGATGAAACTGAGTGACAGAAAAGTAAAGTAACTCCTCCAAGCTGGTAATTGCCAGAGCTGAGAAATGAAATGGCACATTTTAACTCTAGATCCAAATGTCTTGACTACAATACTTTTGTTATGCCTCTAGAGATACGTAGAAAAATATACCTCTAAAATATGTCTCTAAAAATGTGTTGCAGATACCATGATTACTATAAAAGCAGAAAAAAGCTAGTGTTAAGAAAGCAGGTAAAGCAGAGCCAAAAGTCAGATTTATTGTCTTAATAAAGCAAGTCAAGAGAGAATTCACGCAGGATACAATCCAGTAGCTGAGTCTTTGAAGATTTTAGTCAGTATTCATGAGACAGATTGATCAGCTGGTCAGAAGGTAGTAACCTAAGCAAAGGATTCAGGTATAAAATAGTCTGGTATTATGATGCAATTGCAAAATGTCCAGCAGGGACAGAGGGCATAGTATTATGGAGGTACAGAAGTAAAAGAAAGGAAAGAGAAATCTGAGAAGAGAAAAAGGCAAAATGTCAAACAATTTTATATTCTCGTGCCTCCAGACATTTGTCATACATGTATGAGATAATTTTTGGAGAAACCCAGAGCAGCATCTCGAAATGTTTATTTTAATATTACAAGAAAACAATGACATATAAACTTTTACCGGGTAGTTTTAATGCTTATCATGAGGCAAAAATAAGTATTTAAATTTAAAATGATGATTTTATTTAAAGAAAGCTATCAAATGTACTGTAATGCACAGGTATGGCAAAACATAAAGTTGGAAAAGTGGTTCAGAAATTACAACTATGTATTAAATAAGGAGTTTGACCTTTATCTTATGAATAGTTAGGAACAGTTGAAAGATTAAAAGCATTTTCATGTTAGAACATTTATCTTGAAAATATTCAATTAGCAGGGCCTCAATGAGTCCATGGAGAATCAATACTAGTAAGTGCTGAGAGTTAGGCAAAGATACCAATGAGGATGACTCAGGAGATTCTGGCTTGGGCACATAGGGGCTACTGGTACTACCTGGTGAAATGCAAACACAGAATAACAAAGGTGTTTTATATTTTATGTTGCATTTTGTATTTTGATGGGAACAGGTTAAAAATTTCCAACTTAGACATATTCAAATTGAATGGCAAGTGCAGATATCAACGAGTTGGACATTGAGAGAGTCACTAAGCACTTTGATAGCAAAAAATGACTTTCACGACTGGTACAGTTGCCCTAATAAGCAAAGCTCGTGACAAAAATGTATAAATGCATTTTGAACTATGAGACTATAAACATCTTGTGATCAGACAATGGTTCAAGACACTTGTATCTAAATATCTAGGTCAGACACTAAAAAAGGACTCCTGCTTTCTATACCAAACCTAAGTGATCACAATTTGCAGATGGTAGGGTTTGGGCCTTTGTATTTTTAACAAGTTTCTTAAGTAATTGATAACCATAGCCTAGTTTGGGAACTCTTAAATGAATTTACTCCTTTATAGGTTCCTGCAATCCGCAAACCCTTCTACAATTTCATGCTGTTAAAATATCATACAAAACACAAACCAGGGAAAGAGATGGGATTTTGTTTTGCTCAATTTCAAGAATCATGATAGAGCTGTCTAACGTCCAGGAAGATAGCATTCATGAGTAAAACAAGTCAGGTGAAGGAGAGTTGGTTCCACATACCTATTAAACTAAAGTGGGCAGCAAGTATTCAGCTCCAGGTGATTATTGCCTTGCTAGCCGGTGGGTTCAGCATTATGAGCTTGTATACATTTTAAATATTTAGATGGCAACCAATTAAAATTAAAACAAATACAATAAATCTATGGGCTGGTTTTAGCTTCCAATGCATCTTTTTTAAGCTCTTAGCAAATGCATTATCACCCATTATTTTCTATGGAATAAGGTAGAATTCCATATGATGATTTCTCTTAATTTTCAGCTTCACTTACTGATACAATCATAATTCATTTGTGAATGAATACAAATATATGAAATGCACAGTTATACTTCTAAGGCTTAATGTGTTGTTGGTCAACTGAGTTGGTCAACTGAGTCTTGGCATTTCAAAATCATCACACTTTATATTGCCAATTTATTTCCTTGCTTACTGTAAGAAAAACATCCAAATTCTTTTTTCTTCCAGGTTTGTCTTTCAGTGGGATGAGATCTAGTTTCTTCAAATAATGACTCTCTGAGCTATTAATCATATTAGTACTTGCCAGTTGGATATGTGTCATTTGGCAGATGCTCACATAGTTTGAGACAAGAACTTTGGGTTTTCATGCTACATATCTTCAATCTTTCCTTTCAAATCTTATTCACCGTCCTTCTACGCCTTGCTGTTCTCCCCAGGAAGCTGACCTGTATAGGTGTATCAGGTGGCTCTCTTGCTTTCTGGCCAATGGAGACCTCCAGGGGATGAGGAAGAGAATTTAGCTGGGGACTTACTTCCCTCACACCTCCCTGAAGTCTTCTACATCCCTCACTGAATCAAAACTTCTCCGAGTGTGCCTGTTCCTTCATTACTGCTATTCGAAGTGTTATCCATGCACCAATGCTGGTGAAAAAAAACATCTGGAAACATTTATTATAACCGTACAGAGAGATTTTAGGTCTATTGGATTAAAATTTTTTGAAAGGAAGCTTTCATTTTGTCTTTATTTCACTTTTCTAGCAATTTATTTTTATTGTATTTTACAAAAGTATCTGTTTGCAAAGAGTAAACAAAACAAACACAAACAATTAATTTTTCCTCAATAGATAAAGTTGCCAGATTTAGCAACTAAGAATACAGTATGCCAGTTATTTTTAAATTTCAGAAAGACAGTGAATAATTTGTTTAGTATAATCCATCCCAAATATTGTATGTATTTTATTTGGCAGCCCTACTACAGATGGTTTGAGAAATGTTGCTGTATATGATCCTCTCCTTCCAGATTCGGATATGCACTTCTAAGCTTTGCCCTTTTGGATGTAGGGGTGTTAACAGCTCTAATGTTAAGAGCAGGGGCCTGCATGATTCCTGTGGCTTTTGAGCATTATGCCCACACCTTTTCCAAAAGTTGCTTTATTAAAATCTCTTTTGATTATCCTAATTTGAGCATGCCATCTGTTCCTCGCTGGGATATGGACTGATAGAGCTTCCATGCTGAAATCTTCCAGTTATTTCTAAATCTTAGTATTCAATGCCCTCCCTAGTCTTCTCACTAGATTCTCGCTCCTCAGAATTGCCACATTATATATACCAACACGTTAAAAAAAGAATAGAAACAGCCACTAGATACCTAATTTGGGGAAGACAAGAGCCATTAAACTGCCAATCAACATTATCCAGATGTCTGCATCTGGTTACCTCATTCCTCAAATCCTTTTCTCCCTCTGGTTGACCGATTTCAATATGTAGTTTACTTGCTCTCAGACTCTTGTCACAACCTCTCCTTAATTGCCCTAATTCACATCCTGCAACTTTGCAATGCAGAAAATGAAGGAACTTGCTGTGAACTAACAGTTACTGAGTATGACACCAAGCACTCCTGTTTTCCAGTTATATCATCGTGCCCCATATGGGAACAGATCCAAGACTCCCCAAACAGCAATGCTTTCTCTCACCTTCACAAAAGAATGCCAGAACACGTGACTTGAAAATTCTTTGCTTACTACTTTATCAGGCAACTAGTTCCGTTTTAAGGAAACTCTTATTTTAGACAGTGCCTGACGTAGAGCTGCAGTCTATTTCCTTTAACTTCCAACCATTACTTCTAGTTCTGCCCTCTGTGGTAAGGATACATATGTCCTCTCTTACGCACAGCAATCTTTCAGACATCAGCATTTCATGTGTGGCTAAAAAGATTATGTCATTACATTAGACCTCTGACAATATACTTCAATGTAATGACTCTCTGTGAGACTTATGGCTCTCTTTGTGATTACGCATACACACACACGTAATATTTGTGTGTATAATTTATGAAAACCACACAAACTTTCCTCAAGATAATCATATCTACAGGCAACAAAATCCTGCCTTACAGTACTAGTACTGAGTTATATAAAACCTCTAAAATATTCTGTAGTCGAGCAAATAATTATTTTCTATTTGTGAGAATAATTACGTTCCGAATATTAGAAGGAAAGAACACGTGCATTCAGAGTGAAACTCAAATCTGCCACTTATTAGCAGTGTGATCCTGAGCGAGCCATTCGATTATTTTATAATTGGTAGATATAACACTTTCATTATACTGTTACTAATAGAAAGACTCATTTGTATTTTTGCTGGTTGTGTGATGTTACATCTACTTTATGATATCGCCTTGCATATTTCAGGAAAATTCTACAATATTAAATACATTGTTTATACCTTCGAGAAATAAACCTGCTGTCATATTCCTTGCTATTACTGTGCATAAAAATGTGTATAAACTTTTTAAAATGTATAAACATGTTAGCATCGATGTTTTCTGCTAATAAGGCTTCATTGAGATTATGATTGGAACAAGATCATAGTATGGCAAAACACAAGAAACGATGTTGAAATAAGAGGGTATGGGCTACTTGCTTATAATATAACACCTCTTTTGTGTTTGCTTTGTTTATGTGACCACTTTATTTCAAGAAAATAAAATCATGTTGAAATCTGGAAATTGCTGAATTCATAACAGTTAAAAAAACCATTTCATTTAAAAATACATTATACTGGCCTGTAATATCCTTCCTATTATGAACAACCGCCCCCCACCACATACATTTAATGATTTTTCTAAGAGAAGAAAGAAAAGAAGAATTGGCCAAAAATGGAATATGGTTTAGGCAGGTAAACGGATGGACTCCATATTATTTGAAAAATTGCCATAGTGTTTCTCTGACTTCTACCCCTTGATTTGGGCTTTAACAAGTAGAGAAAATCTTGCCCCCATACTGTCTAGTTCTGTGCCATTTTCTGAATAATGAGTCAAGATTGCAAATGTCTTAAGATCATGAATCTGAAACTTATTTCTGATGCTGTTAATGACCCCTTCCAACAGTGCTGGCACTAACTAGACTAACAGTAGTATTTTAATGAATGTTACTATCACATAATGGCCTCACTCATTATTCATTCATTCATTCAGCAGATTCTGCTGATTGCCTTCCATGTTCCAACGCTCTGTTAATGTCTCCGATTTTGCTGCCTTCACCCTCCAGACCCCTGCCAGAGAGCTCATTTTAAAATTTGGATCTCCCCATGCAATTCTCTTGTTTAAATCCCTGAATAAACCCCTAATACCCACAAGATAAAGTATATATTTTCCAAAGTGCAAAATAGGCTACTTTTCATCATTTCAGTTGTCTCATCTTTTCAAATACCTGTGCTGTTGACCACACACTTGTTCTCACTCTATTTTGCAGCTACATTAATCTATATGTGATCCTCCAGATATACAAAACTCCTCACATCTCAGTGCATTTAACTATTATTCCAATTTTCATCATTATTTTAGTGAAATCATATTCTAATTAATATTAATAACTATTTACTGAAGATTTTTTTTGACCAGGCACTGTGCTAACCTCTCTCTATATAAAGAGACACTATTTAATCCTTGCAAGAACCATCTTAATTTGGACAAATAATTTGAAAGACACAAAATTACTTTCATAATTTTTAAACATTTTAAATAATTTTAGTCATACATTTCCACTCCACTCCACTGATTTTTTTCCCCATGTAAAGACTCTGTAACTTTAAATTGTTGAACATTAAGATTGTTGAGAAAACTTGGGGAAATTTTTCATAGAAGTATTTAAGAGAATAAGTAATCATATAATTTAAAAATTAATCTATGGGGGGAGGTCAGTGTCCACAGGAACTCCAAATAGAACTTTTCATTTTCAAAATAGCCCCTCTCTAAGTCATTATCCACCAAGGAATCACAGTGGTCTTATAAGATATAAATGAGTTAGTGTCACTCTTTTGCTTAAAATAATCCAACATCTCCCTTTGTTCATGGAATGACATGAAAATTCCCCTACATAGTCTTCAATACTCTACTTGAGGGTTTTGGTACCTGGCTCAGGTCCTGGTACATTAAGAATCGTAATCCTTACCTGCCAATCATATGGAGGAATCCTGAACCTCTAAATGACTTGATTTCCCCCCTCTCATTGTACCACAAAGCATGTGTTTCGAATTGCATTTCTTGCTAATATTTTCAATGGATATGTGATATTTAAAGAGTTAAAGTAATTCTTAATGATTAAGATAACAAAATTCTCAGTCTGGAGGGTGAAAACAATTATAATCTACATAAACATTTTTATATTAAAACATGACATGTGGCTGACATTGCTTTCAGGGTTTGCAGACTAAGTTTGGTTAGAGGAGAAAGAGATTTTCATTTTGAAATTTGAGAACTCTCTTCTAAAGGAGAGAAATATGTTAGTTATATTGCTCTTTTGTGTTTAAAGGACTAAAGACAAGTCTAACTTTTATCAGACTCAGAAAGAAGTGACGCTCTCTACTAAATATTTAAAAAAGTTCTATACTACCTTAGAAAAGTGTTGAATGAATTCTTTGTGATAATAGCATCCACAAGGAAAGGAAGAAATATATTAAATTTTAACATTTATTGTAGTTTATTATAAGAATTTATATGAGACTATGAATACCATTTAATACACCATATAGTATCAGGCATTTTAATACATTTAAAGAACATATTCTGAAACTTTGTCCTAGTGAAGTATGGACTTACTCTGGAAGTAAAACTGGCTCATTTTTACCCAAGCCCTGACTACTTTTTCTTTAGTAATGATTTAAATGGCTTTTAAGCATTCACTCAATTAATATATTATCTTACCCATGATAAAAAGAAGTGTACTGATCCCCAAGTCTCACTCTATTTCATTGCTGAGTTCCTTACCAACTAACGTTTACAACACTCTATGTGTCTACATTCCTATGCCTTTTAATTTAGGTGGGAAATACAGTATCATATCATTTCAGCATTCAGGAGGTAATTCTCTCTCTCTTCTTAGAATCAGCTTCTTCAAAGGTGGCAGGGATTGTGTCTGATGGAAACTAATGAATCAGTACTAAAGGGTTTATAGACTGTGGGGAAGACACGTTCCTGCTCTCTGCTTGAGGGACACTCATAGGGGAGAGAAGAGGACCCAGTCAACACAGTTCCTGAAATGCTGATTTAAGGTATCCCGGGATTTAAGGTATCCTGGGATTTAAGATATCCCGGGATTTAAGATATCCTGGCCAAGTTTGAGCTAAAATATAACAATCCTAGAGAAAACCAGTAAGTCAAAGAAGCCATTTTTTCTATTTCTTGTTCCTTCTTAAATTTTTTCAGTCAACCATCATATTGGGATGGGGGAAGCTTTTCTCGGGCTCAGAAAAAAAAAAAATCACTGCATGGTAGGGATCATGACTTCTCCACTCATTTCAATTTTACTTATTAAAACAATCATGTATCTTAGTCCATTCAAACTTAGTCATTTATAAACACCATAGATTTATTGCTCACAGTACTGAAGACTGGGAAGTTCAAGGTAAAGGTTCTAAGAGATTTGGTATTTGGTGTGGCTCTCTGCTTCAGAGATGTCAATACCTTCTTGTTCTCACATGGCAGGGGGAGCAAGACAGCTCTTTTCAATCTCTCTTATAAGGGCACTAATCCCATTCAAAAGGGAAGGTTAGGTTTTGACACATGAATTTGGGAGCAGGGAGGGACACCAACATTCAGACCATAGCACTATGTAAAGAAAAACATACAGATTCTAAGGATGATAACTCTGCGTAAGAGACATTGTGTAGACAAAACAGAGCGAGAATCATGGCTTTGATTTTTTCGACTATAAATATGGACTCCCATAAACTCTAGGTGCAAAATAAAGTGAGATTCCTATGTCAGACATCCTTTTGTTCTTTATACCTGTGGTCCTTAAACTTTGGTACACGTTTTGATCACAGGAGCAGGTTTCAGGCATCCTATTGTACAGGTGTTACCAATTGAGATCAATATCTCTAAGGCTGGGAACCAGAACCCAGTATTTTTTAAAGCTCCATATATAATTCTAATGTGCAGCCAAAGTTAATAAACATTGATATGTGTGTCTATTTTCTGTTGCATAATACCTGAAACTGGAAAATTTATAAGAGATGAAATTTATTTTTTGCTGTTCTGGGGGCTGGGAAGTTCACGTTGAGGTGATATATCCAGTGAGACTTCTTGCTGGTAGGACACTCTAAAGAGCACTGAGATGATGCAGGGGGTTGAGCCTGCTAACTTACTAATCAGGTCTCTCTTGCTCTTCTTATACAGCCACGGATTCCTCTCCCATCAATGCAGTCATGAATTAATCTGTTGATGACAGCAGATACAATCCCCTCTTAAAGGCCCAGCCTCTCAACATGGCCACATTCAACGAGTTTTTCAGGGAACATTTCAACCACAGTAATTTATCTAGACCATTTCTTTGAAGCGAGGTACAGCTAAAGATTATTTTCAATAAATATTATAATTATTTTATGAAGATATGATAATGCATAGAAAAGATCAATTTTACTTTAAGAGGTACATAGATCAAATTCTACTGTTTTTCATATACACTTGGATAAATTTAATTTTCCTCAACTATAAAATGGAGATAAAATTACACACTTTAGAGAAAACTTGTGAGGATTATAGATAATGGGTAATGTCTGGCACATAATCACTGAATAAGTAGCTGCTCATGTAACAGAGATGATCTTGGAATATTCCTAGAAAAAAATTATGTCTCACAATACACCCATTTCCATTCCTCCTACAACTTTGTATCTATTAGTATCTATTGTATCAAATAGTATCTATTCTTCCTTCCCTTGCCATCAGAAACTTGATGCTTATGGGAGGTGGGAAGGGATAATGTTATCTGATTTTCAAATTGTATGTTTTAGGGGAAATCAATCTTATTCCATTTCTTTTCTGTCTACAAGTATGGATATGTGATTAGACATGGCCAAATAGTACATTCTATCCCACAAATATGGGAATGGTCCAGGGAGAGGCATGTAACACAGTGCGAGTCAATGAGAGTCTGTCTCAAGACTTTTCCTCAAACTTCTGAAGGACAAGGAACTTCTTTCATGCTGGGCTTGACACTGCAAAAATGCAAGGCTGTGCTACTTGTCACTAAGCAGGTTCTAGTAACATGAAGGAGAGCAGAACTGAGAGCAGTACAGAGATCAGATCCTGGTAGATTTATGAAAGCCCCTGAATGAAGTGATACCTCAAGCTAAATAAACTCTTACCTCTTATTTACACTAGTTAAATCAACTGCATACACATACAAATGGGATTCAGGTCTTATTTATCTTTCAACTTTCACATTTAGTACAGTGGCTAATATAAAGTAGAAACTCTATTAATGTTATTGAATGAACTGAATTAAATTTTTCCCCAAGTTAATAAATTCTCAGATCAGCTTTATAAATACAATTTCCACAACAAGGGCAGCAATGTCGCTATGTGTAGCTGTGTCTGAAAATGTGTGTTAAGTTCTCATATAGTCTGTTTGTAGGGGTAAGAGGGATAACAAAAAATTAGAATAATTCTATAAGAAATTTTCAGGCAGAATTATTAAAATTTTACATAAATTGCTTTTGTATTGTTTGTGTTGAAGTTATAAGTGTGCCCATCCCCCAGATAGTGTGCATTGTACCTATTAGGTGTGAATTTGCTCATCCCTCCTCCCTCACCCTCCTGCCTGATTTCTGATGAATGTTATTTCCATGTGTGCACAGAAGTGTTTATCAATTAGTTCCAATTTAATGGTGAGCACATGTGGTGGTTGTTTTTCCATGATGTATTTTAAAGCAACTGAAGATATTTGAAATATCCATTCTGATGGTGTTTTCAATATGTGAAAAATTGTCCTACATTGAACTAGGGACCAAAACTAAAGCCAATGTTAGAAATTATTAATATAAAGACACTAGGTTTATATGCAAGATATATTGGACAAATAGAGATTTACACTCTGCATCCTCATGTAGTGTAAAAGCAGACTGTTACTTAAAATGTTGTCAAAGGGCCAGGCGAGATGGCTCACACCCAGTCCTTTGGGAGGCTGAGGTAGGAGGATCACTTGAGGACAACAGTTCAAGATCAGCCTGAGGAAATATAGCCAGATCCCTTTCTAAAAAAAAATAATAATAATAATAATTTTTAAAACCTAGCAAGGCATGGTAGCACGTGCCCAGAATCCTAGCTACTTGGCAAAGTTGGGAGGATCTCTTAAGCCCTGGAGTTTGAGATTACAGTGAGCTATTATCGTGCCACTGCACTCTAACCTGGAAAAAAAATCACCAAATATGGTAGAAATAGAAAAGACAAAGTGGAGGACTTCTAAGGTCTGTAAAATATCCAAGGATATTTAATTCAATGATGGGTTGCAAATATCATTGAACTATATCAGAAGACCAAGGTAATATTCAAATCATAACAATCACATAGCTATGAAGCCATCTAAAGTAATGTTTTCAACTATTGTTGCATTTGCTCTGAGTGGAAAGGAACTGAATGACATGAAATATTTTCCCAGCTTAAGATTTCTATGTTTAGTATATTTATTTGAATTTATCTTAATCTTAATTAATATTCTACATTGATAAGCAGTGTAAAATAAAATTAGAAAAAGAAATACAAACCTGAAAATATTGAATTGTGTAGACGTATGAAAGCAAACCACTAGCACCCACAGTAGAAGGTTAAATTTCTAGGATAAAAGTAAAAAATCTCTTATTTGCATGTAGTTAAAGGAACTATATAACTATATAATTAGTAATGAGGGAACATATTTCTAACATCTAAGTTAAGTTATATTTGCTACCAATTTGGGAGTATACGCTTTGAAATTTACGTCTCATATTCAAACTAGAGGAATACAAATGTTATTAACACTGATTACAGTGTTTTATAAGAATAGAAAAATGATACCAGTAATTTCACATTAATTTTATGATGAAAGATAATAGGGATCTATAATAAATCATGTAAGTTTTTAACGAAAGATACTGAGAAAAAAGACATTTTGAGCAGATAAAAAGGATACACATCAAGCAATTATTACGAAGTTTAAGGGAACATCGTAGACACTGTAGAACTGGATGCATTGGTTTTACGTTGTAAATATTGTATACCACTCATTATCAGTTTTACAACTGTGCAGTTACATAATTTTTAATTTGATTGGAAATGACTCTGAATAAAAACATGTTGCTGGTAAAATGTTCACCTTAATTGTCAATATTTAGTAGTTCCTTGAGGGGTTACATACAAAAGCAGTCAGAGGGAATCGATTATTTTGCTTTTAGCAATTTATACAAGTTTCTGCACCAAAAATTGTGTAAAAATTTTGTGGAAATTGGCTCTTGGGTGGATGTTTTGCTTTATTTGACATTTTTGTAAATGATCTAGAAGAGAGTATAGCTTGCCAATAATTCTAATTTCTCCCACACACTGAAATATCAACTGGGATCCATTTTAAAATCTCACTGTCAGTGTGAACAGGTAGGAATGTGGCAAACGGTAGGGGCAAATGTAATGTTATACTTTTTGGGCAAACAATTCAAACACTGATAAAACTTAAGGGAACTAATTTGGTACTCTTTACCCCTGCTTCCTGCCAAAAACGACAAAAGTCTTTAAAAATAATTCCCTTATATTACTGTACCAATATGGTGATTTATCTAAAAGGACAATACGATAACATTACCTCACTGGGAAAGATATAAGAAATAAACACTTATAATAACCATAAAAATAAGCATTAAGTATCTTTTTGAGTCAGATTTGTAAGCATTCCATGTACATTAAATCCTCATGAAAGCCCTGAGACTTCCCATTTTATACCTGGAGACACTGTGACTCTTTGATAGTTAAAAGCATTGGTTCTCGGTCAGGGACAATTTTAATCCACAGGGGACTTTCGGCAAATAGTCTGGAGACATTTTCGTTGTCACGACTGGAGGGGTGCTACCAGCATCCAGTGGGCGGAAGCAAGGGATGCTGCTGAACATCCTGCACTGCATTAGACAGCCCTCCCCCACCTCAACAGAGAAACGTCCAGCCGATAATGTCAACTGTACCAAGGTTGAAAACGCTGGTTAAGGAACACGCCCCACAAAATTTGTCCTGCGACTCTTAACACTTCGCATTCAGAGTTGTTCTAGCTCATACAGACAGAGAAATCAATAAAGAAATATAAAGACTTTGTCATAAAGCAGACTAATATTTAAAGAAAACATTGGTAAAGGAAGAGAGTAAAGGAGAAATTATTTTAGGTGATATAATGAAATCAATAAAAATTTTTAAAAATTAATAAATGAATTAAATGATGAGTAAACCTGGAACCTACCCTCAAAGGTTTTGAAATCATTCAGAGTTAAATAAATGCCAAAAAAAAAAAAAAAAGCAGAACACAGAAGAGCGGTAAAATGAGTGTAAATATTTGGAGTTTTACGTAGAAAGAATACATGTTTCGCTTGGAAAATCAAGAATGATTTCATAAAGAAAATAAGATTTTATTTTTACTTGACCTTGAATGAATAGGTGAATTTTTAATAGAAAATGAAGAGTCTGTGTGGGCCACTGTATTTGTTCTGTTTTTCTTTCCTTACCTTTTCATCATTCAGTCCTCGTCAGCTCTTCTCTCTTTCTTCCCTTCCTCTCTCCCTCCCGTTCTGTATGTTTGCTTTGCTTTCCTCCTTTGCTGCCTTCCACAAGCATTTCCTGAATGCTTAACATGTCCTACGACAGATGAAAATTGAAGGACATGGTATCTGTCCCCAGAAGGCCTTCAATAAATGGCCTCACACTCATTAAAAAATTAATTATATTATAATATTGAAAGTGTCTCAAAAGAGAAATAACACAATGTGAGCAATGTGCTACTTGAGGGGTAACACAAAGCTGGGTTACTTGTTTGATAAAAAAAGAGTGAGGGGTGTTTTCTGGGAGATGTCAGTTTTGAATTAGGTGAAAAGGAGCAGTGGATGAGGGATAAGGATCTCTAGGCAGAGGAAAAAGCCCAAGTAAATCAATAAATCCTGGAAGAAAGTAGATATTATTTCTGTTTATAATATTCTTCCCCCTCTGTCCTTGCAAAATAGCATCCAAATCCTTCAGATTTTTGCTCTGAAATTTTTCTCAAGAAAGTTTTCTTGGATTATCTGACTTGATCAAATTCCTCCATAATACACACAAATACCACTGTGTTCCCCTCTTTTATGTCTCGTCACAGATGCAAATTTATTTATGTGATTATGTGAGTAATATCTGTCTTCCCTTCAGACTATAAGAATTGTAGTGTCAGGGACCAGGTCCAAATTTGCTCACTCGATTCAGAGCATGACATTTTCAACAGAGTAGGAGGTGCACAATAAATATTTATGGGAAAAAAGAGATACATAAAATGATGAGGTAATACTCAACAGAATATTGTTGGAGTGGTAAGTACTGTCTATAGCATGGTGAATTTTGATTTGGGGGAGAATAATGATGCAACTAAGAAAGATTCTTGTTTGTCTTTTTAAAATGTTTGAAATTTATTCTATAAGTAATGGAAAATCACTAAAATATTTCAACCACCATTGGGGTTTCACAGTTGTATTTTCACCTTACATAGCTGATTTAATCAACAATGCAAAGGATGTAGTGAGGATGGGGGTACAATTGGAGGATAGGTCAACAGTTATGAAACTGTAGTAGTCTAGGGGTGAAATGATGACTCCATTGGTAGAACTGTGGTATAGTGTTCATGAGAAAGAACTCAGTTTCAGAATTTGAGCTTAGAAACAAAAGGAAAATTAGACCCAGAGTATGAAAATTTTGTGGATGGAAAAACTAAATTTTGCAAAATATTTAAAGATGTTTTTTTCTGAGGCAATATGAGTAATCATGACTTGGAGCTTCATAATCTCAAGAGTTCCTGAGAAAGTGTGTCTGAGGCAGCTAGATTAGTTTAGTTTTATATATTCATGGAGGCAGGTAGTACAGGAAAAATCATAAATCAATACATGGAAGATATACATTGGTTTGGCTCAAAAAGGTGGGACATGTCAAAGGAAGGGCTTACAAGTCTTAGGTGGGTTTTAGGGATTCCTTAGGTGGAAATTGATTGAACGTGTTAAGTTTTTTCTGAAGCCTTAGAGTCAGTAGAAAGGAATGCTTACGGTAAGATAAGGGGGTCTTCTATCTGTCATGTGATACTATAAAAGAATCAGGTTGGAAAGTAAGCCACATTATACTGGGTTAATAAAAAAAATCCCATTTCATGAAATTTTATGGTTTATAGGGTATGACTCCCCAGGTCTCTCAGAAAGGAATTTGGACAAGAGAGAAAAAAAGTCAGTGTTCAGTTCTCAGTCTTATCACATAGAAACTAATGACACAATTCATGTTAAATAGGAAAAAAAGTTTATTATTTTTTTTCCCTGAGTATCTGTTATCTTTCCAAAATGATCCCAGTGTCATTGTGTATGGTGTAGAACATTATGTGCATACTGTTCTGAGATATTCTTCTTTTGAGATAATTTATGACAAATCCATGAATGCATTGTTGCTCTCTAACTAAAATATATTCCTAAGGCATAAAGTCAGATTCTGTCTTTATAAATGATGCTGCAAGAAAAAGCTAGCTACATGATGTATCTTCAGAGTCTTAAGACAATTTATTATGGCGGATTTGATTTTAAAATGGAGCCATACGTTATAGGCAGCACTAAAAACTATAAGGTTTAATGATGAGCATTACTGTAACTCTCATCTGAGACAAATGTTGCCATAAAATTCCAAATAAGTATTTAATGAATTGACAGAAGCTAGAGAACATGAGATGGCAGTGGGTGGGAAAGACTTAAAAGACATGTAAAAAGAACTTAGATGAGAAGGTAAAATCTGTACCTACTCCATTCAGTCCTCTGGGCACACAGGGGCTCTCAAATTATATTTCTCCAAGCTATGTAAAAGGCTCTGAGGCTGAGAGAACAGCCTTGATCTATGCAGGAACTAGCCTCAAATGTTTTAATGCTCCAAGTGAGACAAAGAATTAGTAGCTGAAGCATCTGTTCCTGCACATGCTGAACAATGGATAAATCCTGTATTTAGTATAGTGGCAGACAAAGGGGAGAGTGATCTGGAAATATAAATCACCAAAAGGATTTTCCCTGGAGTGTTAATAACAGGTCAGTAATTACTCTGAAAAGGAAGGAGACAGATAGAACTCTATTGAGAATCCAACCCACCTCGTTATACACTCACAGTGTTTTCTTTGGGGGAAGTAATTTAATTTCAATGGAAAAATATATTTTCTGGCTACAATCTCTATTAAATGTTTAATTAAAGTTAATGGAAAGTCTCCATTTAAAAAAGCAATTAAACCCTAGAACACTAGAAAATGTTTTTTCCCACTTTTGCCTGTTACTCTTTTGGAAACAACAGCATCATTATTGTCCTCTATGTTTGAAAAAATCCAAATGGAAAATAACTCATTTTTAAATAATACAGAACATAATCCTTTATGACAGGTATTTATTTGAAAATGAAGAAACTATGCTAATGATTATTTAGATCATTGTTCCCTTTGGATATTGCTCATATAAAAGGCATTATATGTCCAGGAAAATTTTGCCTGGTTCAGATGGCAAAAGATAAGCAAAAGTACTTCATGTGGAAGATGTTAAGTGAGCCAGACTTAAAAATAATGAGTATCTGGACCTTCTAGGATATGATGTAAGTACTTGCCTTTTCTCTTTAACAGTGCTGGGAGAAAGTCCACTCCTTCAGTGTTCTGGAGTTGTAAATATATTTAGAAAATCACAGAGAGAGAGCTCCAATGACCTGAATGTGTCATTTCATCTCCCAAATTGCAAGAGACATGTGAGTAATGACATACTTTCTTAAAAATCCTCTGTTCCACTCTAAGAGTCAATACAAATAGGACCATGTCTGTCTTATTCACCTTAGAAGCACCAACATCCAGCACAGTGTCTCTTACATAGTAGAAACTCAACATAATGCTTTTGAATGAAGAAATGTATTTTACCCAGATGTTTTATGTTAAAAAAGAGAGATTTTATACAGCGCTGTAATGTGTGTGTGTGTGTGTGTTTAAAGCAATATTTTTTCTATCAATTCTCTTATTCATGTTGTCTTTCCTAAAGTTATAGTAACACCAGAAAAATGGAAGAATAAAGGTTATGTCTATAATAGAAATAGAAATAATGTCACTAACATAACTGGTTAAAAAGAATGGCATTGCTATTATAAACAATCGTTCTTATTCAATTTTGGCATTTATATTTAAGTTTAGTGCATGTGGTAGTGTAGAAACAGAGGAAAAAACAATACAGTGAAAAGTAGATATGAATACTATACCGTCCCACTTACGAGCTTATCTTCCATTTGAACTACTTCTTTGTACCTTAGCATGATAGAAATTGACTGGGCCACATTGCAAAATTAGGAAGTGAACTGACTTTTTTCAGAAATCTTTGCTAACTCTCATTTCTCCAGAATAGAGATAATTAAGTGGACTTTCTTGTCCTACTTCTCTCAAATTGGACTAAACCAAAAGCCTATTATGTTAGCAGAGTCTTTAATTGAGAGAAGTAAATTCCAATCTAGTAAGAATGTGACAACAAGATGTAAATGACAAAAGGCAAACTTTGTGGCAGGTGGAGGAGGAAGATACCACCGAGCAAAGGAAGGGAATGAATTATAAAGGCACCGGTGCATATGTCTAGAAGGTGAAGCAGGAAAGGTAGAAAAGAAAGTTTGAGGAATGCGAGTGAAAAAAGAAAAATCAAACAATAATTGAAATAGAAATATAACTACAGACAATTTTCAAGGAGGCAGAGTCCTTATATTTGTTTATTTTTTTAAAAAAAGATAAACTACAAAAGGAAGCACACCTGTATTACAGTGACATTATTAGGTGTCGCAATTACAAACTTTTTGACAAGCATTTATTCTTACTGGGGATAGGCGGAATGGGAAGACCTACTTTAAGTCCCAATGATACCTTTTATTTTAAGAAGGAGCATTGAAAGCAGAAAGTACTTGAGTTCTCTATTTTCTTCATTCATCACATATCAGTCCATGTGATCCCTGTTGACATACCTACAAACCATATCCCAGTTTCGCTCACTTTTCTTTGTCTCAATTATTACCTTGCTAGAGCAATCCTATTCCATCCTCTTCCTGAAGAACTACAGCTTTCTAACTGGATCTCTTATATTCTCTCTTAATTCTATACAATGTAATCCTCACAGAGCCACTACTAGATTTTCAAAAGTATAAAATATATTTAAATCACTCCTCTAAAACAATTTAATGATTATCAATCATTAAAGCATTCTTTCTAAAAAGAAAGTCAAAAGTCTTCATCTTGACCTACAAAGCTTCCATGGATGACAATGTTTTTTATATCATGTTTTCTCCCCTGTAAGAGTATGATATACCTGTCCTTACCATGCTTTCCTGGAGGGAAAATATCCTTTCCCATGCCATTGCTAGGCGTGCAAATTCACATTCTATTGGGTACAGAAGTGATCAGGTCATATCTAGGCACCTAAGCACTTAACACATGCAGAAAGAAAGTATATCATCTACTTCTGTCTCTTCATTGAATCTAGTCTCAATTCTAAAAAAACAAAAGATCTGTATCTGTATCTATATTTCCGAGATCCAGAGAGTTAATTTTTTTTTTAAATTTTTTAAATTTATTTCAGCATATTATGGGGGTACAGATGTTTCTGTTACATATGTTGCCCTTGCCCCCACCTCCCTCCCTAAGTCCGAGTTTCAAATATGTCCATCATTTGGGTCCTTTAAGGTAGACACTGCAAAGTGCAAGCCAGGACTATTACCTTCACTTAAATGGCAAAAC
>CAUYSK010074958.1:0-29279 GCA_963575035.1 Avahi laniger
CTACAGGCATGCGCCACCATTCCCGGCTAATTTTTTCTATATATTTTTAGTTGTCCAATTAATTTCTTTCTATTTTTAGTAGAGACAGGGTCTTGCTCTTGCTCAGGCTGGTCTCGAACTCCTGAGCTCAAACAATCTGCCTGCCTTGGCCTCCCAGAGAGCTAGGATTACAGGCGTGAGCCATCGCGCCCGGCCAACAAATGCATGTTACTCAGAGAGTAAGTGTACAAAGATCATCATATCATTATAGACATAATAAATACTTTTGGCCAGTGGTATAAGATCTTGTGAGACATATATGTCAACACTGTAAAACAGATCATCTGTCATGGTTTATGGCTCAGTGTAGCTTTAGTTTAGAATGGCTAACATCCTTGATGAATGACTTGCAGATGAATTTTATCATTAGAGTTTCCTGACATCTTGCATTTTATGTAGTATCATTTTGTCCTTTGAAACCTTTGTATCATAAATTTATTATAAAAGGAAGCAATTTTTTGCATTTAATAATCAACATATTCTTCTGTGTGAATGATATACTTCACAATTTAAACAATGAAAAAATGTAATAAAAATTAGCCCATTATTTGTTTAGGATCATGTTAATTTTGGTCTGTCAATTTGGAGGCAGTTATGTTAGTTTTCCCTTGAAATATATTTGATAATCCTACATCTTTATCTTTAAAACAGTGACATTATTTCCTTGGTCACATTCATCTGTTATAAATGTTAGCTGATGTGGAAGGAAAAAAATAATCATTGGTCCATGTTGCACAGTAAGGAGCCAAGCTAAGCCCTGGACAACCTAAATTTCTTCACCCTCAAACATCACATGCTGCACCTATGGTAATAATAACAGCTACCATTTATCTGAAGACTTAAAAGGGCCAGGTTCTATGTGAGCATCTCATCAATAACAACCATGGAGTTGCATCAAATGTACATTTAATTTATGCTAATTTTATTTTATGTGTTGGGTAGAGAATAAACATGAATTAAAATACAAGCTACAGTGCACATGATATTACTTGCCATTTCACTCAACAAATGCATCCAACAAAATGAGCATGATATAGGAGAAACTATACCCCCTCAGACAGCCTCAGTTACAGAGTTGTATGCCCAAAACAATGTATATTGTTCTTTATGGGTGGTTTAAGGGATTTTTCAAGGATAATTTTTGCTATACTTGATTTTTGCCTTATATGCTCACTTTAAAACCCTGCTAAGGTGAAACTTCACTGTATTTCACTTGGTCCTCATACAGACTGTGAAGTCTTTACATAAGTCTCATTTTACAGAAGAGGAAACACACAGAAATTATGCAACTTGCTTGGTAGAGACAGAATTCCAACTGAGGGCTTTCTAATTTCAAAACCTCTGCACTTAACTACTATTCTCTATTGCAATGTTATATGCCCACTTTCCAGATGACGAATGGAAGGCTCAGAAAGATTAAGCAAACTTGCCCAGTATTATACTACTAACAAGTCTCTGTACCACGACTTAAACTCAAGCTTTCTAATTTCAAGTTCCTGGACAATCTAATAAAATGACTGATAGAAGCCAGTAATGAGTAATAGACTACTGAAATGGTGGGGGTGAGGTGGCGGGTAAGAATACTGTTATAAAGTGTCCATAAACTGGTGACCCACTACCTAAATCTGAGCCACCGATATGTTCTGGTTAGCCCTCAAGATACAGTTTGCTCTTTTCTTTTATTTTAAAAATTTTAAAGCAATAACCGTGCCTCAGATAAACCGCATTGGCTAAGATACTGTCACTATGCAAAGCTTAGATACAGTTCTTTAAATCGGCATTAGCTGTTATGATAGACAAAGTTTGACAACATCCTTTCAATCCTATTCCGTCCTTCTCCCTTGTTACCACTCAATGATTAAGATAGAAAGCCATATACTTGCTTTCCCAGGCTCTCTTGTCACTAGAGGTAGTCATGTAATCCAGTTCTGGTCACGGACTTAAAGAGAAATTTGCTAGGGGTGGACGGGGCAGGGGTTGATTTCTGGGAAAATTTTCACTTTCCTAATAAAAGGTACAGCCACTATTGGCACTGTACCTTTTACCCCTTTCTGCAACAAACATGGATATACTGCCTACAGCTACAATAGCCATCTTTTATGTGGAGACAAGCATAAAGATGGCAATCCAATACACTATTAATGGCAGAACAGAAAGATATACTGAACTTGGATCCTTATGGTATTGCTGAGCTGCTGACTTAGTCCAGGATATATCTTCAGGTTTCTTACTAGATAAACCAAAAATATTCCTATGGTTTAAACTTGTTTTTCTGTTACTTGTAGCCAAAATCATTCCCAGCCAATTCAGTTGTCAACATTTAAAAATCAGAAGATTTTATATAATCTGCATTACTAGTGTTTCTCGAAATATAAGACTTTTCTGGCAACACTGGGACTATACTGGGTAACAATTGGCAGCCCCTGAAGATAGAGATCATAGTCTCCAACCTACCTTTTTGGCCAGCTTCACTAATTCAGGTCATCTGCCTACTGCCATAGCCATGTTTAAATGTATGACCTCCTATACTTCAGTCTAAATCTAGTCTAGAAAACAATTGAATACCTAGCATTCTAGAAAAAAATCTCTAATCAATTCCTACTAAAGATGCAGTACAGGGTTTTTACTATAGCAAAAACTCTCCTGAAACTGCCTAAGAGGTGAATTATTCTGACTTTTATTCTTGGAGCCAAACACTGGAAAATGAGAAGTTAGAGCAGTAATTTTCCAATTCTGAAATTCTGTGAAATCCTAGGAAGCAATATTTATGAATAAACCCCAAGATTCCAATAGTAATCAATAGTCTCAGAAACTGCCTAGATTTCTTACACAGGAATGCTAAGGAAATATAAAACCACAGCATCCAAAATTCCCCAGGCAAGAAACTGGAGTTGAGATCTGGTAGTCTCAGTAGCAAAGTAAGCTTGAAATACCACTGCACATTTCTGGCGAATGGTTTAAGGTTTTGACATCCAAAGCTATCAAGCCAGAAATTCGCAAAAATTTTACAAGTGAGAGATGATGTTTTGAGACATTTCAAGAAGACTGCCATTTAGGATAGCTAAATAATATAAACTTTCACTACAAGCAGTTTCAAGAAATGACACACTTATCTCAACTGCCGGAAGAATATTTCTTGTCAGTTCTTCAGACAATATAAACGAAGGCCCAAATTACTTTAAAAATCACTCATTTGTGCCCACTTAGCATTAAATGGGGACTCATATGCCCAGTGCAAAAGTTCATTGCATCTCTAGCTAAAAAGAATTTTAATAGCTTTAATGGTAGCTGTAGATAACCACAAACCACATTTCTCTCTATCTTCAAATGCACTTTATTACACATGACTTCGTTACCATTACAAAGATGGCTATGCCAATTTCAATCCAGGTTGTGCTGTATACTTCTCATAATGTAACATATCTGAGAGTAATATATATTTGACACAATTCAGCAAAGACCAAAATATATCACCTATAATAAATATGCATTGGAAGCAACGCTATCATAATTTTCTAAAAATTAAGCAGTGTACACAATACTATTCAGAAAGAAAAAATTAAATCTACTTAACATTAGTAATCACTAGCAGTCATGAGTATCACTGAACACTCACTATGCAACAGTACCAGACACTGTGCTAAGCATTCATTCACTTCTTTCATGAAAGCCAACAATAATCCTATAAGACAGGTATTAGAATTATCCCCACTTTACAAATAAGGAAACTGAGGCTTAGAAAAGTTAATTCGCCCAAAGTCATACACCTAGAAAGTGTTAGAGCTGGGATTTTTAACTCCAGAATCTGGCTACAGAACTTAAAGCCAATTTAACCACTATGCTACAATGAAGCCTATTTCCTAGGGAACAAATAGTTAAGACGTATAAGCATTATTAAATTGACCAGAGAGAGTTTCCCCTCTATCCTTTTGAGTCTGGATTTGGCAGAGTAGAAAAATATACTTATGGTAAGTGTACAAAATACTCTACCCTTCAGACTAATGTAATAGAGAAAGATTTAGCAGCATTTTTTTAAAACTCCATTATTTCAATTCACTGTCACATTGCCTACTAATCTAGAAGAAATTCTACTCTCAATTTCCAAAATGGTATTTCAGAAAGTCAGTAATAAATCAAGTGAAGTAGGTGAAAAGCAAAATGAGGAAAGAGAACTTTCTGAATTTTAGGTGTTAAGAAATAATTATGTTACAAGGCATTTTCTCAACTATTGACCCATATATTCTGAAGTAATATTTTTGTATATTCAAACAATTTTCCAAATGCAACTGTCCAATCAATAATTTTTTTCCTTTGTCTTTGAATTTGGAACCATATCTATTAGGTTATTAAGTATGAAATACCTAATTTCTGTAAGTACTAAGTTTGACAGTTGATATCTCTGATATTTCACATTGACACTTCTTGTTTTATGTTTATTATGAAGGTACATCCTCATTCTTTCAAAAGTGTGGTTTGCCTTGTGATTATCTTTCAAATTTTTTTTAGAGCAATTTTTGTGAAACCATAGATAACTCAAAAATTCATGTTATTTTCGAGTATGAGTTCTGTCATAGAACCAATGCAGCACAGACTGCTTGAAATATCAACGAAGTGTTTGGGAAGGATGTGACTAATGAATGCATAGTACCTCAATGGTTTGAGAAGTTCCTTTCAGGTGATTTTGATCTTGAAAATGAGCCAGGTGGGCAACCTGACACCAAGGTGGATAATGATGAGCTGAAAGCTATAGTGGAAGCAAATCCATTTCGACCTACGCATGAATTAGCAGCAAGGTTTGACATTACTATTCCAACAATATTGGACCATTTGAAACAAATGGGCAAGGTAAAGAAGTTGGATAGATGGGTACCACATGAATTAAACAAGCATCAGAAGAGAAATCATCTAGAAGCTTGTCTTTCTTTGCTGTCATGATATAAAGGCGAACCATTTCTACACCATATTGTTACATTTGATGAAAAATTGATTCTTTTTGACAATGACAAGCATAGTGATTGGTTGGATAAAGATGAAGTGCCAAAACACAGTCCAAAACTGAATATTCATCAAAAAAAGCTAATGGTGTCTGTTTAGTGGCCCAGTGCTGGTATTACCCACTACAGCTTCAAGAAATCTGGTCAATCGATTATAGTGGATGTCTACTGCAACCAATTGGACGAAATGATGAGGATGTTTGAGATTAAGCAGCCAAGATTGGTCAACAGAGACAGGCCAATCCTCTTGCAAGATCATATGTCGCACAAACAACACTGCTCAAACTACAGAGGCTGGACTTGGAAACTCTCCATCATCCACCATATTCACCAGACCTTGCAGTGACTGACTACCACTTCTTCCAGGCTTTGGATCACTTCTTGCAAGGAAAAATATTCAATTCTCAACAGGCTGTGGAAAATGTCTTTTACAATTTCATTGCCACTTGCTGTCCAGGCTTCTTTGCTGGTGGCATAAACAAGCTACCATCAAGATGGCAAAACTGTGTTAATAGTTTAGTAACATATATTGATTAATTGTACTGCTTCTTATTTGAGATATAATAAACTAAACTTTTGATTTGAAATCACGCATTTCATATTTAATGACCTAATATAAAGTTTCTGTTTAGTTATAGTAACTTTTTTCCTATCTATATGCATCCTATAACATCATGTTGTATACCTTAAATATACAAAATAGGTTGGGTGCAGTGGCTCACGCCTGTAATCCTAGCACTCCGGGAGGCCGAGGCAGGAAGATCACTTGAGGACCAGCCTAAGCAAAAGCAAGACTCCATCTCTACCAAAAACAGAAAAAATTAGCTGGGCGCAGTGGTGTGTGCCTGTAGGCCCAGCAATTCGGGAGGCTGAGGCAGGAGGATCACTTGAACCCTAAAGTTTGAGGCTGTAGTGAACTATGATGATGTCACTGCACTCTACCCAGGGCAACGGAGTGAGACTCTTGTCTCAAAAAACAAACAAATATATATATACACACACAATAAAATTAATTTTCTTAAAAAAAAAAAAGGTTTCTCTTTGGAGTCCACACAACTATTGCAGAAAGGTTATTTCTTTTTTTATTATTATTTTAAATTACAGATGGGGGTCTCACTTTTGCTCAGGCTGGTCTCAAACTCCTGAGCTCAAACGATCCGCCCGTCTCGGCCTCCCAGAGTGCTAGGATTACAGGTGTGAGCCACCCAGCCCAGCCCAGCCCAGCCCAGCAACATTATTTCTAATGAGAGAATCACTATTATGTTTATGTCAGAAATGTAAGCCACAAGTAAAATACAGAATAAAAAAGTACAAAATCTAATGGGAAATCAGTGTATCAGTAAAACGAAGAAAGAGAAAAACAAAGAACCTCAACCACACAATTTTCTAAATCACACATTCAAAATAAGGTGACTTACTTTAAAAAGAGTAGATTATACTAGCAGTTTAAATGATGTAAAGTCTTGTACATGGCAGGAACTTAATGTTTGCAAATGAATGCAATTCAATAAAGTGGAAAAAAAACTACGAAAAAAAAGTATCAACTGGGGCCTGTTAAAACAGTCTACCTTCTTGAATTACCTGAAAGGACAGCTGGAAACAAACCAAAGACTAATTTGGTGACCAACATCTCTATTGCTAATTTTAAGTAGACTGGTATTCTGAACAAGCTCATCAACACAGAGGTCCAAATCATCTCTGTGCCTTTAAAGGTTTTCATTTTTGAGCCATGACTATAATTTTCTATAAGAAAATTTCAAGAACACAAGAAGACTTCTCATGCTTTTTTAAAATAAAATTCTCAAATTTTTTAATATTCTAGATTAAAATCCCACAAAATGGTACTTAAATGGAAATACCCTAAGAATATTTTCGTTCTCCTAAAAGCCCTAGATTTAATTTTCAAGATTCTGTATCATGCCAGAATGTTTAATAGTCAAGTTAGTATTGGAGTTCCTGGATTTTTCAGCTGCATCTTGCCTGATCAGACTTCCTGTACAGTCAATACAAACTTTCCTTTGAAGTTTAATTGAAAACCACAGAATCAGCATAAAAATGCTCAGAGTTGAGAAAGTTACAGTTTGATATCAAGAAGACAAATAAAAATATTGTGGTCACAGAAAATTAGTGTAATTTTTTTTAGTACTCTAAGAAGAAATAGGTTCTATTTTCTGACAGGGATTAAATAATAAAAACTGCAATCAAAATGCAACCAAAGCCTGAACTAAAGACCTCTTGTTATATCATATGTGATTTCATTCACATGTTCTATTGTTGCTTCAGACACTTATAGAAAAAGCACATTCAGTTGCTTTGGAAATGCATCTTCTAAGAGCTGCATTCAATTTCAACTGCCAACTGCTTGGAATAGCTGGATTAGACAGATCATTCTTCTCACCTATTGTTTCCTTGTACAAAGATATATTTAAACCCATGAATACATTCAGTGTCTTTGGATTCTCCATATTTAAATAATATCTGGCAATTTCTGTTCTATTTTGCCACATGATTTATAGCCTCAATCACTAAAAACACCAATACATTCAGTCTATGATTTGGCTATACAAACTAAGGTGGCCACCTGCAATGATCTGTCCTACCATATAGAAAAATACTCAATAGATTAATACGCTGCTAATCATGGCATATTAAATCGATAAACTCTCAAGGAAAGGAGATTTTTAAAGATGACAGTTGCATTAATCATTTTGCATGGTGCTCCAGGATCGTTACAAAATCACACACAACATACTTTGCTGTGGAGATCAGCAACTAAAACAAAGATTCCCTAATTTTAAAAAATGAAGCCATTATGAAGTAAAAAATTTTTTTAAAGAAAGAAAAGAGATAAAGAGGAACGAAACTCTGAAATAGGCTATCCATTTGAATTATACTGTTATAAAGCAAATATCTTTCCTACCAAATTTGTGTTATATGAAAAAATTGGTTAATAACCAAATATTTAATAGAAACCCTAAAACACAATCATTATGAAAATTACTAATACTGGCCAAGTGTGGTGGCTCAAGCCTGTAATCCTAGCACTCTGGGAGGCCGAGGAGGATGGATCATTTGAACTCAGGAATTCGAGACCAGCCTGAGCAAGAGCGAGACTCCGTCTCTACTAAAAAAAATAGAAAGAAATTAGTTGGACAACTAAAAATATACACATAAAAAATTAGCCGGGCATGGTGGCACAGGCCTGTAGTCCCAGCTACTCGGGAGGCTGAGGCAGGAGGATCACTTGAGCCCAGGAGTTTGAGGTTGCTGTGAGCTAGGCTGATGCCACGGCACTCACTCTAGCCAGGGCAACAGAGTGAGACTCTGTCTCAAATAAAAAAAAAAAAAAAATTACTAATACTTTGTCAGTGAATGTTTATTTGGTGCCAGGCATGGTGCTAACACATTCTCCAGTTTAATGTTTACAATATTTCTGTGAAAGAAGTACTATTATTACCTCTATTTTACAGGTTGGCAAACCAACGTATAGAGCAGTTAAGTGACTTGTCTAAATCTAGTAAATTACTAAAGCCAGGATTCAGATTCAGGCAGCTTCCAGACCCTACAGTGCTTCGTGTTATTATAGGTATTTTTGAAGGCCTAAGAAGAGAGAAATGAAAATACTTTTAGGGCTTCTCCACGCCCATAAAGTCTATATTAGAAAAATTAACAGATACTATTTTTATTCTAAACCACAATGATTTTTTCAAACCCCAAAGAATCAATCTTCCTTAACAGATTAAGATAATGTGTTATAAGATGTTAATGTGGTTTATCCCAATTCTTGCCTGAGAAAGGCTAAATATTGCAATTGTGAAGAAAGGGCTCTCCCAAATTCTTGCTGTTTCTACAAACGTCTGAAGCAACAATAGCAGAATCGCTGCTCCAATCAGTAAGTTGCGTGGACACATCTTCCTTTAACTTTAACAAACATAATTTCTTAGATTTCCCTATGAGTCTGCAACAGTATAAAAGAGGTTATTGGTTTTTTCCCTTTTCTTTAAGTGAGGAAAGGTACACAGGTGGGAGAGGAAAAATAGGCAAGGAGCAAGGTAATACCCACAAACACACACTTGCCAAAGATAGAAACTTCAATATCTGGCTACCATGTCTTAGATAACAATATCTTATAATATAATCACCCTATGGAAAAAAAAAACTGGTTTCTAATTGTGAATGGAGCTGAAAGGGATTAATATCTAAAAGTAAAAAACAGAGCTTTCATTTTCCTAGCTGCAAAGATATTTTGTTCCTCCATCTTTTCCCATTAGGCTGTTCCACATTCCCTGTCCATTACTCCCTTCAGAAGTGATGTCTTCTTCCTATGTACATACTTGGTTTGTGTCTCTCCTATTATACTCACCATACTAGGTTTTTTAAATTATTCATGTTTAGTTGGTAGCTGCCTTCCCCACTAGACTTGTAAATTGTAAGGCAAGGATAATGCCTTGTATCATCCCACAGTGCTTGAGAAGGCTCCCAACAGACTTCTGCTGAACTGAGTTTATCAAGTACCAAGGCACAAACAGTAAGTGATTCAAACTACAGCAGAGCAAATATGAAGCTAAATGATTAAAAAACAGACAAAATCAAACAGCGCCTAGACATAGAGAAGGTAGCACTCAGAAGGTAATTTACTCTAGTAGTTGCTCTCTGTGACAGCCAAAGTTTAAATCCCAGCTCTGCCACTCTCAGCTGGGGGAGTCTAAACACATCCCTGAGAATGAGTTTTTTCATCTGTAAAATGGGAAGAATAATACTGCTACTTCTGGTGGTTGTTGTGATGTCTATTTAGTGTTGAACCCAGTGTCTACTGCACAGAAGACACTGAAACATGGTAGCTATTACTAAGACAGTTATACCTGGAGTTTTCTTGCCCATAATCACAAATTTAAACAAAATCACTTTAAAGGAAAGCCAACTCTATTCAAAGTAAAAATAAAGGTACAAATGTTAAAATTCAGAAGAAATTATCTTTACTTCTTCAGCCCCATTTTCAGCACTTCCCATGGCACTGCACTGTACTGCCTGTGGTTCCCAGCACACATCATGCCATCTGTAGCCTTGGGCCTTAAGTTCATGCTTAAGAATGCTTCCCTCCCTCCTGCTACTCACCCCTAACCCTGTTTGCTGACCAATTCCCACTCACTCTTTAAGGCTCAACTCCTAAGTTCTTGCTATTCTTCTTTCTCTTTCTCAAGGCTTTTGTATTTGTGATTACTACACTGTAACCTAATTACTTATTTAACATCAATCTCTCTTCTTCTACTCTAAGCTTCCTGAGGCCAGGGACTAACTGCCTGCTGGATCCGCAGCAGTGGCATAAATGAGTAAATAAACAGATATCCTCAGACTCAAGTACAGTGCCAGACACAAAAAAGTACTAAATAACTTTTTTAAAATTGAATCAAACAGCTCCATAAAATCTAAGCTGGAACACAGGGCTACCTCTCCCGATTTGTTTCTAAGCATATCCTCTCCTATTCAATAAATGGAATATTTCCCCCCATCTTTCAGGAAGTCTAGGGAACCATGGGATCTTACATTTCAGAGCTAAGAGCACCTCTTCGGACCTCCCCTTGACAAATAGACAAATGAGGGGCACTGAGATCAGCAGCTGGGATGCTCAAATGGGTGAGAAAATGCAGGGCAGTTTGTAAAAGTATTTGAAAACGATTCAGCACTGAGAACCAGAGGAAGGGAATGGATGGTATTATCTGCACAAAATAGCACTTGTTAAGTATTTTCTGATGAACAAGATTCTTAAGTCTCTCTCATGTACATCAGGCCTCAGGCATATTTCAGATTGGGTAAAGGGGCTTATCAATAATCACACTTTTTTTAAAATTGGAAATAGTTTCCCTATTACAAGTTTTTTTAATGAAAAACTATAGGTAGGCTTTTTTCTTTTTTCTTTTTTTTTTTTTTAATAAATGAACAAGTAAATGCAAAATAGGGACATGTGAATGCTTCAACAGGGCAGGCACTGCTAGAGCCCATAGGACAGCAGGCATTTAGTGGAAAAACAGTAAATTCCTAAGCTGCCAGAAACAGGAGTGATATTTAATCATGCTACCTAGGAAGGCAGTGCTGCACAGTGTCTTTCTCGGACTGAGTGTAATCTATAAACTGTTCCCTCTTACTTAAAGCCAGATAGAAAGGATGAGAGACTTGAAGATATCTTTTGAGCACCAAAGGTCTGTTCTTTCTCTGGACTTCCCAGGCACTTGAGTCAAATTTTAAAATTTAAGCTAGTTTAAAGTTTATTTTCTATCCACACAATTCAATAAATACTAAGTAGTCATTCTAAACTAACCAAACCTCTACAGGACAAACAATGGAACTTTAATGAAACACACTACAACTTATACCTGATTTCAATATTTCCCAAGGAAGAGTTACACACCATTGGAAAAAAGGAGTGATTTTTTTTATAAAATGAACTGGGACAAGTTGTTAACATTTCGAACAAAATATTAATATTAATAAATGCAATCCTTACTTCTCATCATGCAGTAAAATTAATTTCAGATGATTAAAGCAAAATATAAAAATAAAACTATAAACAACTGAAAAATACAGGTGACTATTTCTGTTCTCTATTGATGGAAAACTGAACTAAGTAGAAAGATAATAGAAAAAACACACATATTCACATAAGATTTTGGATTGATGGCATTAAAATTTTTAAATGTACATAGAAATGAATAAAATAAACAAAACAAAATGGCAAATAAAAACCAGGCAAAATTTGCAACATAAGAGAAAAAGGTTAATATTCTCTCTAACACACACACAAACACACACACACACAAACACACACACACCATGGAGTACTACTCAACCATAAAAAGGAACGAAATCGTGTCTTTTGCAGCAACTTAGATGGAACTGGAGATCAATATCCTAAATGAAGTATCTCAGGAATGGAAAAACAGGCCTTCTCTTCCCTGTTCTTCCCAGAGTTGGGAAAAGCTGGGTTGAGAGGGGAGGAAAAAAAAAAAAAAAAAAAAACAGGAATGGAAAAACAAATACCATACATTCTAACTTATAAGTGGGAGCTAAACAATGGTTATATATGGTCATAAAATGGTGTAATGGACAGTAGAAGAAAAGAAGGAGGAAAGAGGTAAGGGATAAAAAATTACCTATTGGGAACAATGTACACTATTCTGCTGATGAGTAAAGTATTATACAATTCATCTATGTAACAAAAAACACCTGTACCCCCTAAATCTATTTAAATATTTTTTTAAAAAGAATACTTATAAATCAATATAAAAAAACAAGTACACATGGAGAAAGCTGGGTAAAGTACATGAATGATTTACAAAACACAGAATATAAAACATATAATAGTAAATATTTGAAAAAATGATTAGCCTATGGTAAAAATGTAAATTAAAACAACTATAAAATACTAGTGATTAAGAAAAGTGATTCTGGGGTCAGACACTAGACCTATAAACTTGGACAATTCACTTTCCTTCTTTGAGCCTCAATTTTCTTGGTAAAATAAAGATGATAATAATACCTACCCCACAGGAGTGATGTGAAAATTAAATAACATAATGCACATAAAGCGCTCAGCACAATGTCTAATATACAGTAAATGTTCAGTAAATAATAGCTGTTATTGTGATAAAGAAAAGGGATGATGATGAGGATACTTAGAGCTGATCAGGGTACAGTGAAACTTTTTTTAAAATTTATTTATTTGGTTTTTTTTTAGAGAGATGGGGGGGTCTCTCACTCTGTTGACGGGGCTGAAATGCAGTGGCATGATTACAGCTCACTGCAACCTTGAATTCCTGGGCTCAAGTCATCCTCCCGCCTGGGCCTCCTGAGCAGCTGGGACTACAGGCACGTGCCACCACACTTGGCTAATTTTTACCTTCTTTTTTTGTAGAGACAGAAGTCTTGCTATGTTGCCCAAGCTGGTCTCCAACTCCTGGCCTCAAAATGTCCTCCTGCCTCAGCCTCCCAAAGCGCTGGGATTACAGGTGTGAGTCACAGCACCCAGCCAATTTTTATACACTGCTTGTAAACAAAGATTGGTCTGATCTTTCTGGAGGATAATTTGGCAATATGTATCAAAAGTCTTAAAAGTGGTCATATTTGTTGGGCTTCTAGGGATGTTTTTTATGCTTAAAAACAATGGAAGAACTCAAATGGAAATTGCTAAATATGACTATATCCATTGATCCACCCATTGATCCATCCATTGATCCATGCGTCAAATACTTTTGAGCCTTGATGATACGAAAGTATCCAAACAGACCCAGTCCCTGGCTTATAGGTTAGTTGGAGAACTAAGTAATCAAAACAACCAAGTACAGTAAAAAGCTAACTGCCACCATGGGTAAGTATAGGGTGCTATGGTGCACATCAAAGGAGCACCTACCATGGTCTGGGGGTGGAGTCAGGGAAGCTTCCCAGAAGAAGTGACATTTAAGCTGAGACCTGAAGAATGAGCAGGTATTAGTTAGGTAAAGAGATGAAGGAAAAGTATTCCAGGTAAAGGAAACAGCATGTGCAAAAGCCTAAAGACCAAAGGGAGCAAGGCATGTCAGCTTAACTGTGAGCAGTGTGCAAGGCAGGGACTTGGGGAGAGACAAGGCTAAAGAGATAAGCAAGGTTGGCTCATTCAAGGTCTCACTAGCAAGACTTTAAATTGTAGACTTCATTCTAAGAGTAATACAAACTGAATTAAAAAGCAAATAGTTTGTAGTAAGTATAAAAAAGGGTTAATATTCATATCAAGAGGGTATACAAATTGAAAAGAATAAATAGCTCATAAAAAGGAAATACATGTTTGAAGTGAGGGTTACAAAGCAATGTAAGTTTACTAAAAATCATTGTTGTATGCTTATTAAAACACATATTTTAGGGTTTATACATTTTACCTCAATAAAACCTATCTTTTAAAAAAGTTAATATACATGTCTAATAAACACCTTAAAAGTATTTGACCTGTTTAATAAAATACAAATCAAATCAAGTAGATACTACTCTTAATTCTAAAAAATTTATAATTACTAAAAATGAAATGAGAATATCCAGAGTTAACAGGGTTAGAAGAAATAAGTATTCTTATACTATGCCAGTTGAAATAAATGTTAATGGGAATAACCTTTGTAGAAAGTACAAATACATAACAGGAGTCTTAAAATTATTTATACCCTGTGATCCAGTAATTGCATTTCTTGAAATCTTAATAAATGTTCCAAAATGCAGTCAAATATTTATGCCCAATTATGTTAACTGCAAGGTAATTTATAATAGAAAAAAAAAGTTGGAGGTTGGGCCCAGCAGATCACACCTATAATCCCAGCACTTTGGGAGGCCAAGGTGGGAAGATTGCTTGAGGCCAGGAGTTCAAGACCAGCCTGGGCAATATAACAAGACCTCATCTCTACAAAAAAAGGAAAGGAAAAAAAAAAAAAATTAGCTGAATGTAGTGGTGTGTGTCTGTAGTCCCAGCTACTTAGGAGGCTGAGGCAGGAGGATCACCTGAGCCCAGGGGTTCAAGGCTATGGTGAGCTATCATCGTGCCACTTGCACTCTAGTATGGGTGACAGAGGGAGGCTTTGTATCTCTTAAAAAAAAAAAAGTTGAAAAAGCCTAGATGCCCACCAATAATGAAATGGTTAGAAGGAGTTATAATATAACTAATCAATTCAGCCATTTAAATGACATGGCAATACATCTATGATATACACCAAACTTAAAAAACAATATGAAATTATATATATAGCCATTGCAACTTTATAAAATACAATAATGGCATGTGTCCTTTTTACCCTTCTTTGTACTTCTCTATATTTCCAGATTTCCTACAATAGCCAGGTACTATTTCTAGAATTCATGAAAGTTTCTAAAGTTGTCTTCAAAAAATTCAAAAGCATCACTTTTAAGTGTTTACACTTCACAGAAATCAACTTCATACTTGCCTTGGCTTTATTTTCTCTACCTAGGGAGAGAGATGTGGCCATATTTTATTTATATATGTGTGTGTGTGTGTGTGTGTGTATACACACACACACACACATAACTCAATAACATCTTACTTATCTAGCATCAAGAAATAAATTATCAATATGTAAATGAATTTACCAATTAACTGAAATGTGCACCTTAAATGTCAAAACTTTGATGAACATCTAAAAATACACCACATTCAATCCTGATTGCTTAAATCAGGATTTAAGACAAGATTAAACCTTCTTATGATGATTTAGGGCCATCATTATGAACATATAATAGTAGCTCCAGGAACTACTGGGTCCTAGAGGGGTATCTGTCCCTATACTTAGCAGCCAGCAACTGCTAATTTTTCTTGTTATGCCAGCTATTTATGGGTTTTTTTTCCCTCTTACCTTGCTGTGAAATTATCAGCAGTATAGGAAGCCTGCCTTTAGCAGCACCAACAACTTTGCATTCCTGTTTTGTTATCAGTAATCTTCTAAGAGTAAGGACACTAAATGTCCAAGTTTATAAGAATTCCAATATATTAAGAGTTAGTATGCTTCAAATAAGTGTGTCACCTAAAAAGATTTGCATAGTCTTGGATGATTGTGGTCCAGGTAGTCATGGTTGCAATATAGGCTGGGTGCAGTGGTTCATGCCTGTAATCCTAGCACTTTGAGAGGCCAAAGTGAGAGGACTGCTCGAGGCCAGGAGTTCAAGACCAACCTGAGCAACATAGCAAGATCCCTGTGTCTACAAAAAATGAAAAAAAAAAAAAAAAAAGCTGCTGTGGTGGCACACGCCTGTAATCCCAGCTATGTGGGAGGCCGATCACGTGAGCCCAGGAGTTTGAGGTTACAGTCAGCTATGATTGCGCCACTGCAGTCCAGCCTGGGCAAAACAGCAAGATCCTGCCTCAAAAAAAAGAAAAAAGAAAAAGAAAGGTTGCAATATAAATGAACTCCAAAGACAATGTGAGCTCTTGATTGTATCTTAAGTCTTGTTCCTTTACTCAACTGGCAGTCAAGTCTCAGCATCAGAAACTGCATATGATGTTTCTCTCATCACATCATAAGTGATGTCGACCAGAGCCAAGGAACTTAACTTGTAGTGCAGGTTATACATTCACCAGTTTTGTAACCTTCAGCATGTCTTTTAACCTTGGTACCTGTCCCGAATAACTTATGGGTTGCTCTAGAATTAAATTAGATCACGAACACAAAAACACTCTGACAAGTATAAAACACTACACAAAAGCAAAAGAGTATTATGTTATTATACTGTGTTTATGGGACCTTGGATAAACACAAATATCAATTCAAAAAATTCATACCAGATGAGGCATGAGAGAGGACAGGGAAATGATGGTCAAAGAGTACAAAGTTTCGGTTAGACAAGAGAAATAAGTTCTAGAGATCTACTGTAGGACATGGTGACAATAGTTGATAATAAGGTACTGTACACTTGAAAATTGCTAAGGGAGTAGATTTTAAACGTTCTCACCACAAAAAAATGCCAAGTATGTGAGGTGATGGATATGTTAATTAGCTTGACTTAATTGTGCTATAATGTACACATATATCAAAACATCATGCTAAATACCATAAATAAATACAATGACTGTCAATAAAAAATATATTTTTTAAAATAAACAAATTTTAAAATAAAATTCCTATTAGAAAGAATAAAGGACATAATTCTTAAAATGCCTATTAATTAGGAAATACCTATTATCGAACAATATATCCCAACAGTTGGCATCTCAAATCCCTCCTCCCCTATATCCAATCATTCCCCAAGTCCTTTGAGTCTTTTCTACAACTCCCACATCCATCCTTTCCTTTCATCACTACTTCAAAATCCCATGTCAGGCCTTTATTATCTCACACCTGGGCTTCTACAACAGCCTCTAACAGGCCCCACTCATGGCTTCTCTCTCCCTTCCTCAAATCCCTCTGGCTCACGGCTACTAGATCAATTTTCTTAAAACATCACTGTGATCATTTCTGTCAAAACCTCTGAGGACTCTCCATTACCTTCTCCGTCGAGCTCAAACTGCTAAGCTCCGTAGCCCCTGTTCAACACTAACTGCCTCCTCACCTTTTTTTTTTTTTTTGAGTCAGGGTCTCACTCTGTGACCCTGGCTAGAGTGCAATGAAGTCATCATAACACACTGCAACCTCAAATGATCTTCCTGCCTCAGCCTCCAGAGTAGCTGGGACTACAGGCACATGCCACCACAAAGGCTTCTTGTTCTATTTTTTTGTAGAGATGGGGTCTCACTCTTGTTCATGTTGGTCTTGAACTCCTGGCCTCAAGCAATCCTCCCGCCTCAGCCTCCCAAAGTGCTAGAATTATAGGTGTGAGCCACTTTGCCCTGCCCCCTCCTCACCTTTATTGCTTACTACTCTCCCAAACAAATCCTTCCTCAAACTGATCTATTTAATTCCTTCCTGCAGATATGCCTTGCACTTTTCTGCTTTCTAAGTCTTAGTGCATCCACCTTCTCTCCATCTGGAATACTTTCCTCATCACAGCTTCTATCTTGGCCTATAGAAATTTAATCCATCCTTCATGGACTAGTTTGTGAGCCACCTACTATGTATGCTTCTTGATCACCAAGGAGGAAAAGATGGCAGATTCTAAAGTTAGGCACATCTGGGTTTGAATTACAACTCCAACCATTTACTGGCAGAGTGACACTGGGCACATTCCTTAAAATCTCTTTGCCTCAGTTTCTTCATTTGAAAGATACGGATGAGAGCAACTGCCCTTAGGCAAATTGTGAGGAGTAAATGCGTTAATTCACGTGAAGTAATTAGCATGATGCCTGGCACAGATGAGAAACCAAAAGATGTTAAATATTGTTATTACTTTTATTATTACCACTGCCATGAGTGAATTCATCTTAATCTGAATTCAGACAATACTTATGGCCATTACAAATTGGCTCTTCAGGAACATACAGTATCATTACCCTCACTCTCCTTTTCTACCCTCTCACCTCATGTTTCTTCTTCCTCCACTGTCCTCAGCCCCCAGATTACATGACCCTGACGGACAGGTCAATGTCTTACACCTCTTAGTATCTACGGTGGCTATTCACAACTAGTGGATTGTTTAATGAGTAATGAAACAATACTAAAGAGCTGACGGTATTAAAATGTCCTGCATTCTACAGTGGAAATGTATAATAGAATGCTTCAAGTAATTAATTTAAAAATTTAAATTTCTAGCCTCACAAAATTAAATCTCTTCTTTCATGGTTCTCTAGATTCTCTTTGCACTTTCTCTCTCTCTCTTTTAAAACAAACGACCCAACCTATTCATGCAGCAAGAGAGGCAGCAATAAAATACATGGAAGTCAGACAGCAGCCAAACACTGGAGATAAGGACAATGAGACAACTTGGCTGAACACAGCTCTGGATGGAGTCAAATAGGACAATTTAAAAGGAAAGGAAACTGTTCTATCAGTTTTGCTAATGATGCTTTGTACATTTACCAGCCTCAAGATTCCTTTGCTTATAGGGCCAAGTATAAACAACTGAAATAACCAGGCTAGTAGATACGGAAATACCATTTACCTCAACAACTGAACTTACTACACAATCAGTTTAATTACTATTGGTCAGGCATGGTGGCTCACACCTGTAATCCTAACATTTGGGGAAGCCAACGCGGGAGAATCACTTGAGGCCAGGAGTTCAAGACCACCCTGAGTAAAAGTGAGATCCCCCACCTTTTTACAAAAAAATAGAAAAAAAAATTAGCTGGGCGTGTAGTCCCAGCTACTTGGGAGGCTACGGCAGGAGGATCGCTGGAGCCCAGGAGTTTAAGGTTGCAGTGAGCTAGGATCATGCCACTGTACTCTACCCTGGGACACAGAGCAAGACCCTGTCTCAAAAAAAAAAAAAAAAGTAATGATTAACATACCTCAAGATTCTCAAGTAATGCAAGTTTTGGCTAATGAAGTCATATCAAGTAGATATGGCCTTACTGTATACTAATCATTCACTTCAAGAAAATTAGTATGATAAAAGGCCAACAGGTATATGAAAAAATGCTCAACATCACTAATCATCAGAGAAATGTAAATCAAAACCACAATGTGATTATCATCTCATTCCAGTTAAAATGGCTTGTAACAAAAAGACAGGCAAAAAGATGCTGGCAAGGAGGTAGAGAAAGGAGAACCCTTTTATACTGTTGGAGGGAATATAAATCAGTATAGTCACTGTGGAGAAAAGTATGGAGGCTCCTCAAAAAACAAAAAATACAACTACCATACAATCCAGCAATTCCACTACTGGGTATACATCCAAAAGAAAGGAAATCAGTGTATCAAAGAGATTATCTGCACTCCCATGTTTACTGCAGCACTACTCACAATAGCCAAAATATGGAATCAACCTAAGTGTCCATCAACAGATGAATGGATAAAGAAAATGCAGTATATATACACAGTGGAATATTATTCAGCCATAAAAAAGAATGAAAGAACAAAAGCTTGTCATTTGCGGCAACATGGATGGAACTGGAGGCCATTATGTTAAGTGGAATAAGCCCACAGAGAAAGACAAATATCACATGTTCTCACTCATATGTGGGAGCTAAAAGAGTGGATCTCATGAAGATAGACAGTGGATTGATGCTTACCAGAGATGGAGAAGGGGAGGGAGGTAGGAGGGAGGATGAAGGGGAAAAAAAGAATATAAATATATTTATTACCACTGAACTCTACACTTAAAAATGTTAAAGATGGGCTAGGCACAGTAGTTCATGCCTGTAATCCCAGCACTTTGGGAGGCCAAGATGGGAGGATTGCTTGAGACTAGGAGTTCAAGACTAGCCTGGGCAACATAGTGAGATTCCATCTCTACAAAAAAAACAGAAAAATTAGCCAGGCATGGTGCCATGTGCCTATAGTCTCAGCTACTCAGAGACTGAGAAAGGCGGATCGCTTGAACCCAGGAGTTCCAGGCTGCAGTTAGCTATGAGGGCACCACCGCACTCCAGCCTGGGCAGACAGAGTGAGACCCTTGTCTCTAAGAAATAAATTAATTAAAATAAAATTGGCATGAAGACAACTTGATATACATATATTATTATTATCACAGAATAAACTGTTTTCAACAATGCCCAGGGAAAATAATGTTACTGTAATACTGATTTTTAGTTTACTGGAATGACTCTACTAATCTTCAATTACTTTCTCAGCCAAAATCAGACCTGGTAACCACAAACCAAAGAGTTTACTAGTGGAATTAATTATTAATAAGATGGTTTGATGGTATGTTAATGACTTTCCAAAGACTAGAATAAGAAAACTACACATAAAAATAAACTACATTAAATTTCTATACCTATGAAACTTGTCTTCAGAGGATCCTGAAATGTTTTATCAGCTTTGAATTACTTTATTTTCAAATTACAGAATATTAAAGATTGAGAAAGAGCCTTACAAGTCCCCCATTGCAAGAATTCTTTATACTGCCTCCCAGGCAAAAGGTTCTCCAGCCTTTGCTTGAATACTTTCAGTAATGGGCACTGACTATTTTGCAAGGCAGTGCACTCCATTGTTGATTCTTCCTTACAATCGCTGGAAATCTGCCTCCCTGAACTTCTAAGGATCCTAGTTCTGCTCTCTGAAACCACACAAGATAAGTTAATCTCTGAAATATAACCCACTTCTTGAATTAAGACATAGTTGTCAATTTGGTCACACAAAATGTAAAAGCGCAGAAAAGAAGAAACCACCATTACACAAAACAAAATTTTGAAATTCAGGAAACTGTATTGAAATCGCAAGCCAGCATGTTTTCAGTATCAAAGCTCACACCTCAGTTAACATTAAGAGTATTTATATTAAGAGTACTTATATTAAGAGTACCTGATTTTTTTAAGTAGAAATTGACATTGTTTACTGAATACCATTTTTGCAACTTGATACCACTAAATTCACAAGTTTAAAAAATTACAATTCTGTAGGAAGTTCAAGATGGCTTTCCCAATTGCTCATATTTTCATTCAGTCTATTTCTCTCTAAAACATCTGGATGTTTGTTTTTTAAAGCCCATTTTGCAATATTTCATTTTAAAAATGATATTCAAAAATGAAGCCTAAGAGAATGGAGTGTAAAGGAGTGGGGGTGGGGCGAGGAGAGAAGGCAAAGATGGGCCCAGCAGGGAAAGGCTGGTTACTGGGTATTTTCCTTCTGGAAGCATGCTTTATTGGCAAAGGCATCTGAAGTACCCGGCCATACAAACACGACCCAAGAACAAGAACGATCATGAGTAATGACTGTAAGACATAAATGTCTTAAGATGGAAATGAATTGGCACTGATCACCAAGCAGCACCAGATGCTTCAGGACCTCGTAGAGGAAAGCCGAGAGGTCCAAGAAGCAGAGGAGACCGCTGCCCCCCTTCACGGGAGGGAAGAAACCAAGCAGTAACTACCGTTCAGCAGTCCAAAGACGCCTGAACGGTGCAGACCACAAGAAAGCCAGCAAGTGACTAGAGGAAAGGCACACACCCTGGCGAGTCCGAAGAAGGGTGTGCAGTGTGCAAATACTACACGGGTCCATGAAATGGTATCGGTAAGGGGATGTGGGTGTGGGTAAGGGAATGTGGATGTAGGTAAGGGGCAACGCAGGCGTCTCACGGTCCCCTCCCTGCAGCAGAGCAACAGAGGGTAAAAGAAGGGGGAGGGTGAAAAGCAAGAATGACTCATTACCAAAAGGAAGTGCTCAAGCCATAGGAAGGCATGCCACAGGGGATTTCAGGGCGAGGGCTGTGAGGAGCTAGGTGCTCAGGGTGATAGGGGCAAAAATCAACGTCCTGTAGTTTCTGCGGCTCGTCTTTAAGATGGGGGTATGGGGGGCTTCGCGGCAGCCGAGCGCCAAGGCCTGGGAAGCGGCGCGGCGCGTGCGCAGTGGCGTTCGGCGGGACCCGCTGAGGCAAAGCGGAGCCGCAGTGACAGAAGCAAGCACAGCGACCGCCAGGAGGGACTCACCGAGGCGCAGGGGCTGGAGGTGGTGCTGGGGGTAGGTGACCGCTGGACCGTGACCAAAGCCATCTAGGCGCTGCTGGGTTGTTCCGGGCAGGGCATTCTCGTCCTGAGTGTGGGGGACGGGAGGGTGACGGAGCCGGGATGGGGAAAGGGATGCAGGATAGGGGTGAGGGGGGACGGGGAGGAGGAAGAGGACGCGGGAACGGCCGCAAGCTCAGCACCCACCACCGGATTCTCGCGGACTGACGAGCCGAACAGGCGGCGGGCGGGCTGGCGGGCGGTTCGGCAGCTGCGGGGCACAATGAGTGCTCCCAGTGCGCAGGCGCCACCTGTCAGCAACCGCCTCTCCCCTCGGCGCGCGCCGCCGCCTCGCCGTAACCCTTGAGTTGCCGGAAGCCGGCCGAGTGCGTGCGCCCCGGGTCGCCGCCTCTTCCCGGGTTTCCTCCTTGGCGATGCAGTCGCGCCGTTTGCGCGCGCGGCGTGCCGTGGAGTGGGCGGGGGGCGCCTGTCCCGTGAGGGGTCCCAGGGCTGGGGGCCGCGGGAATCCTCACTCTTGAGAGACAACCATTTTATGAGGTGGGCCGCACGGTTTAACCAACCTTACGGAAAAAAACTGAGGTGGAAATCCCAAAGCAAACACGTTTTCTGGTGGCAAAGGGCTCTGCGGGGTTTCTAACGCTTTCGCTGGGCGTGGATGGGTCTGGGCTAAACCGGGAGACCAGTTTACCCTCCTTTGAGCCGGGTCTCGGGGGCTTGTTCTGAGCTTTGCCACCCTTCCGTCTATGTTTTATGATAAGACTTTTTGAAAGAAAAATTTTCATTTTTATACCCAGGAAAGCTTCATGGTACCCTCATACTTCCTCTATTACTTATGTAAAGACTCATTCGTTATTCCTGAGATGAAGAGAAGCTGAGTGAGCCTGGGAGTGCGAGAAAGCTGGGCTCGCAGAGTTGTAAGGGTCCAACCTGCTGTTTACGTCCCACTTGCTTCCTGCTGTGAAGAAATGCTCTTAATTAAACAGGATTTGCTCGTTGAGCTTTCTTCTTCATCGCTTAAGTTTCATTATTTTATAGACATATAGAAAAATGTAGATTAAAAAATATTTTAAGGGAATAATTTTCTAAAAGGTAAACTGTTAGCAGAACATAAGCCAAGAATGTAATGGAAAATCAAGATTAAAAAGGAAAAAAAATCGCACAATGTAAATACCATTGATTATTTACACAGAGAAACAGAGTTGACCAAGCTATTTCTCAATTTGAGTGGATGAGCTGGTAAATACCACCGTACATACCAAAGCTGTAGAAAACACACGCACAGGAGTTTGCAGTTATTGAAACCCACCTCCTCCTGTTTGTCACTCAAACACTCTTGGATCTCATTGCTCCTTTTAAACTGACAGGGCCGTCGTGAGCTCTTTCTGGCTGCTGTACGGTTAAGTGCCACAAGAGCCCTCTGTGCTGAGCCTTTGTTCTCTCCCTGGGGCTCTGTGGTTGAAATAATTAGCAGGGAGGTTCCATCAAGAATCAGACTCTGAGGGTCCCTGTACTGTACAGTCCTATACAGTGTATTGCAGAGAAGCCAGCTGGTAGGCTTTTGCCCCCTGGTGGTGATCAAAGGTGCCTTGGAGACAAAATTAAACAAAGATGTATGGTTCACAGATTAAACAATCTGACTGTGTTTTTCCCAGAGCTACTTAGTAAACAGGAAAAGAGAAGGCAAGGTTCAGAAGTAAGAACTTTGAACCAATGCATGAGACAAAACAGGAAGCTATATACATAGCCAAGAAATATACATAGCTGAAAGCTGAATGAACTGAAATAAATGTAATATATGTGGTTTATGAACCAAAGTATCATTCCAGAAAAAGTATTTTTCAAATCCATAGGCCTTAGTTATGTGTGTTGATTCTCTTACTGACTCAGGGATGGCAACACTGATTACCTACTTTTGTGTGGTAACAGACTCAAGAAACTCTTTTGGAAGATGAGAGGCTTAAGTCCATTAAAATTACAGTCGGAAAGAGCACTACCATAGGAGTTAGAAGACCTGGTTTCTAGTTCCTGCTCTGTAAAACCTCACAAAAATGGCTTGAACTTGTTCAACTTTAGTTCCTCCTTCTCTACGATGGAACCCTAACTTACAGGATTTTTGAAATAAGGTATGGTAAGGTGCAGTATAAACTGTAAAGCCCTGTATGTAATTAAGATAACTTTCTTATTCACTAAGGTTTGTTCCAAGTTCAGTTAGCTTTTGTTGAGTATACCATATGTGCAGAAAATAGATTCAAGAAAAAAAGGGATAAAATAACAAAAAGATATGATTCATACCTTTTCTTAATAGTAGGAGAAGTAGATTAGTGTAAGTGTAGAACATTTTTGTTCCACTTACCTAAAGTGATAAAATCCCAGTCAAAATTGGATTATAAGTTACCCAAATTCACATTAAGTTTGTATCAGGAAGTTAATTTATTAATTTGCCAGGGAAATATCTCTTCCTGGTATGTTACCTTTTCAGGAAACTATGATTTAGAAATTATTGATGTATATTCATTAATTTATTTACCTTTAATTGAGAAAATATCGAGTGTGTAGTATATACTAGAAACTGTTTTAAGAACAAAATAAATGTTTACCTCTTAGGGGCTCATAGCCTATTAGCACGGAAAAGCACATCAACAAATAATTACAGTGTAATTTAGTGGTATTGTGGCTTCTGTCGCTTACGCTAGGCCCCAAAGGAAATATATAGATAGATATATAGGAAAAGCTTTGATGCCTACAAAGTTCTACAGAAACACAGAGGAGAAGGTCTGGGCAAATGTACTCTTTATGGTATTGGCTTTCAGGCTTTGGCCAAAGATCCCAATATTGTCACCTTGTGAATGGAGCTGGATCACAGTGAACATTTGAAATCTGTGCTCTTTGCTCCATTTATACCTACTCTTCCCTGGGCTCCACCCTGGTTCCTGCTTGATTTTCTAGTGATTTGAGAGAGGGGGTATCTATTAATACTTCCAATAGAGTGAAGATCCTAGGATCCTTTTACTATCCTATCTGTATTTGAGAATAGAGAAGCCAAGAGCAGGATTCCCAAAATAGGAAGCCAAAGAGACAAAAGTCCTCCTATTGTAACACCTTCACTCTTCCCACCTATCATATCAGAGGCCTGGTTGTACCACTGGAATCCACATAACCCTTAACTGGTATCAGTACTTTTTTGGGGGTGAAATTGTAACCCACTCCATGAACAAAAATGCCTTTTTGTAGTTCTCTTGTGTTTCAAGTTCCCAGGCCAGGAAGATTTGCTGACCAGACGTTGTAACTTTCTGTTTTACTGATCCATTCCCTTTTGAGTTGTTTTCTGCCCCAGAAGCGTGAAGCTTCCTTGCAGCCATAACTACAAAGCCTTACACCACCTGGTTGTACAAGGAAGATAAGATAAGGGACACCCCCCCAACAGATTGTGCCCAAGGACCTGCTGAACTACCTACTCCTCACATCCTGCCTGCGCACAGGACTGAAAGAATGACCAATATTAACCCCTAGCTCATTATATTATTAAAATCTCTGCCCTGGGAGGGATTTATCTGCCATCTTTTTATCATGTAACATATGTACTAGCATGATTTCTCATTTCACTTGAGTGCTCTAAACTCCACTCCAAACATATAACGTTGCTTATACACTTCATGCGTTATTCATTTCACCTCTAGAAAAAACCCCAACCCTGTCAATGGGGGAGATGGATTTGAGGTAGTCCATTCCTCCCACATCCCAGTTGTCACATCCTCCACAATAAATCTCCTTTCTTCCTTGACAATCCTCGTTTTCTCATTAATTGGCTGTCTGTGCAGCAAGCAACAGACGGAACCTCCCCCCCTTGTGATTTTGTTAACAAAATTATAGGGGAACTTGAAATCCCTGAGGTTAGCTGGTTCTTAAGCTTTGAGAATCTGATAAAAATGATTGACCTTTTCTTCAGAAAGACGCACTTGCACATTTCACACACCCACTGAAATCCATCAAGGGATCCCAGGTTAATAATCCTGATTTAAAGGTTAAAGCAATGGTTCTCAACCTTTTTAATGCATCATGACATCTGTAGAAATAATATTTGTACAGTACATGAATAAATTAAAGGAGATTTGGAGGCAACTATGTGGAGCTTGGTGAAAAAATTTGTTTTTGTTACATATTTTTAATAAGAAAAAATAAGCATATTAAGGATGGCATTAATATAGAATTTATAAACTTTTTGTAGTTTCCACACACAGCATTGAATTTTTATAAGGTTTTTTTGTGTTTTTTGTTTGTTTGTTTACTTTTTTTTAGAGACAGAGTCTTGCTCTGTTGCCCAGGCTGGAGTGCAGTGGTACAATCATAGCTCACTGCAGCCTCAAACTCCTGGGCACAAACAATCCTCCTCCTTCAACCTCTGGAGTAGCTGGGACTATAGGCATCAACCACTATGTCCAGCTAAGTTTTCTTCTTCTTCTTTTTCTTCTTCTTCTTCTTATATGTATATTGTTGTTGTTGTAGAGATGAGGTCTTGCTATGTTACCTTGGCTGGTCTTGAACTCCTGGCCTCAAGCAATCCTCCCACCTTGGCTTCCCAAAGCACTGGAATTACAAGGATGAGCCACTGCACCCAGCCAGCTGAATTTGTATAAGTTTCTAAATAGAGTCTTCTCAAAAATTTAATGAAAAACCTGAGATTGCTTCTGTAAACATAACGTTTTTTATACAGAGTTTTATGATTGAAATTACCACATGCAGTTCTTGAACAAGACAGTTCAACAGTGATCTCTTCAAATTCTTGGTAATCATTATTGAGGAGAACTTAGTTCATACAAGTAGGTGATAAAAATTTTTAGAACAATTTTCACAACAATTCCAAAATTATAAGTATAAATTATATTTGACCCTAACAGCTCTTACTTTTTTTCCCATTGGCAAATGTAATGTGGAAATATACTGTGATAATATGACTGTATTTAGAATCCTCTCAAATACTTTTCATGTCAAGTATATGTTGCAAAATAATGACAAAGCTCTGATATGCAGAATATGGCTGTGTTATTAGAGCAATAATTCTGCAGCTAACTTGAACATAACTAAAAGAGCACATCAGATATAAACAAAGAGAAGAATTCAATGTATATGAAGAGAGCAATTTTGGATCTGAGTCCGTCAGGAGTATTTAGGAGGCCTCCCTGCTTTTCCTGGCCACACCTGAGGCTGTGAGTCCTGTTCCTTTAGTACATGGAACATGTACTCCTCCAGTGGCTCCAAGGTGCAATGTTTATGATGGGCAGCCATATGAACTGCAACTGGCTTGTGAAAGTGTTGCCCTGGTAGTAGAATACTCCTTGGCTTTGCTTAGCAAGTCCTTCATTGTGCTTGCCACAGTAGGACCATGGGGCAAACAAGGGTGGATCATGAGACCCTGATTGCTCTCTGAGAATCCCTAGATCACACTGCTTCTGGCCAGGAGTGAATTACCTGGTGGTACCAACCATTCCAGTTCTTTCAGGCCACTCCTAGAGCTGAATAGATAACTATCTTGCAGTATATCTGTAACTCATTCATCACACACCAAATGAAGTTTGTCACTTAAAAGACTGCAGTTTATATAGCTAAACTTGTTGAAAGAGAGCAAATGAAAGGTGGGTCAAAAAAAGAGAAGAAATTGTGGTACTATCCTTTCTCTCTCTCTCTCTCTCTTTTTTCTTTATTTCAGCATATTATGGGGGTACAGATGTTTAGGTTATATATGTTGCCTTTGCCCCCTTTTCCCCCCATGGTACTATCCTTGATAATCCAATCCCTTATATTTGAAATTACTTGGGTATAGTTATAAGTATAAATTAATACAGCATAAATAGAATACATAAGAGCTGAGAGTGACTAGAGTATAATTGAGTTATGTGTTGCCTTCATAGGGTTGTAATTTTTCTTAAATTTTATAAAAACTTTTACTAACTTCATTTAACTGTCAGCGTCCAGACAAGAGATAGAAACCACACCAGTTATTTGCAAAGAGATTTCAACAAAGAATTATTAACTAGCTATGAAATTGTTAAGTAAATAAAAAGGTAAAAAGAGAAATCTAAGATATCACAGAGATAGCAATTGTTACACCTTTAGGGATGGGGGAAAAAAACCCAAAGGAAGCAAAGGGAAAAACTCAGAAACTTAGAGAAGTGGCCCCACAGAGCTGAAACTCAGGTCACTAAGGAGAAAGCTCTGCTCAGCTGGTGTTGGTGTCTCTGAGCTTAGAGGAGGGACTCCATGGGACCCAGAGGTCTGGAACCCAGACCTCTGAGGCAGGAGTACTGGATGGCTGGTGTTGATGTCTTTGAGTAATGAATACAGAAAAACTACAAACTGGATTTAGCTTTTGCTACAAAAAGGAAATGTTGCCACCAGGATGAAGAAGCATTACTAGGTGAAGCACACAGGAAGTAAAAGTCTACAAGAAGCAGTCAGGCAGTAGACAAGAAGAAGCAAGTTTCAGGCCTGGTGGCTCATGCCTGTAATCTCAGCATTTTGGGAGGCCAAGGCAGGAGGATCTCTTGAAGCTGGGAGTTTGAGACCAGCCTGGGCAATATAGTGAGACACCATCTCTACAAAAAATTTTAAAAATAACTGGGCATAGTGACATGCACCTGTAGTCCTAGGTACTCAGGAGGCTGAAGCAGGGTGATTGCTTTGCTTGAGCCCAGGAGTGTGAGGCTGGGTGACAGAGTGAGACTCTGTCTCTTAAAAAAAAAAAAAAAAGAAGAAGAAGAAGAAGAAAAAAAAAGAAGCAAGTCTCTTGTCCTTCCTTTAGCCATGGGATCTCCCTCTGGAAAACCCAGTTAAGCAAAGTATGATAGAGCAGCCAGCTGGCAAAGCAAAAAAATATGGTTTTCAAAGTCTCATCCCCAGCATCCAAGTAGATTAAAGGTGGGTGAGTTTGGAGCTGAGACAGTAATTTAATAACTGGCACTTGATTGACATGGAAGGTGATGCCAGGGATGGAATTTATCTCCCATCCTCTGGTTTGCATATATCTTATAAAGACAGTTAAAGACCTTGCTAATTCCTGCTCCTCAGGTATAATCAACATACTCTCATCAATGTACTGGATAAACGTTATGCTAACTGGGAGGTAAAGATGCTCAATGTCTCTGTAGACTATATTATGGCAGAGATCAAGAGAATTGATGTAGCCTTTTTTTTTTTTTTTTTTTTTTTTTTTTTTTTATATTAACTAAAAG
>CAUYSK010074960.1:0-47279 GCA_963575035.1 Avahi laniger
AATTAATTTCTTTCTATTTTTGGTAGAGATGAGGTCTTGCTCTTGCTCAGGCTGGTCTCGAACTCCCGAGCTCAGAACGATCCGCCCACCTCGGCCTCCCAGAGAGCTAGGATTACAGGCGTGAGCCACCGCGCCCGGCCGAAAACCTAGATTTTAATGTAAAGGATACTTTCCACTATTGAATCTTGGATAAGTAAAGTTCCTATTTCATAGGGATGCTATGAGAATAAATACAATAATGTTAAGCACAAAGCCTGGCAGAGTAAACATTCCATATATCCTAGAATATACAACAGACTTTCTAGAATGGTCACTTCTATCTAGAGAGGAAATTATAGACATTTTTTTCCCCACTTTCTATGTTAAATAGATTTTCATTGTCATTCAACTCTAAAATTCTGTCATTTTCTTTGTGAGAATGTGTGGTTGCATCCATTTTTGTAAATTAATAAACTTCATTTTTTTTACAGTAGTTTTCCGTTCATAGCAAAATTGAACAGGAAGTACCTAGTTTTCTTATACCCCTTGTCCCCATACGTGCACAACTGTGTTTCCTATCAACAGTGTATCTCCTTTTTAAACCATAAGTTTTTAGGTATAATTTTAAATTTTCAAATAAATGAGCACTTTTAACTAATTTGCTAATTTAATATTTAATTGCACAATCATCAGAGAAAATGGTTTGTATGATCTTGATTCTTCAAGAATTTATATTTAAACTTTCATTTTCTTATGTAACTTAATATACAGTAAACATTTGAAAAGATGTATTGTCTGTACGTGGGGTTCTATGTTTTGTCTGTGATCTATCATTTTTAATATATATTTTAAAATCTGATTACAATTGTGGACTTGTCCATTTTTCCTTGTAATCTATCCTATTTTCTTGTATTTTCAAGGTTATGTAGTGGCTCTCTTAATCCTTAGTGATCTTTTTTGCCCTATCTTCTATTTTCTTATGCAATCTGTTTACACAAGGTAGCACAGAGAAGGAGTAATAGGAGCCATTGGGAAGACTTGAGCAATATAAAAGTCAGAACAGCGTAGTGGTTACTAATATGTTCTTTGAGTGAAGACTGATTTAGATTGAAGTCCAAGCTCTGAAGCTTGTCACCTCTAAGCCTCAATTTATTCATCTGCAAAATGGGATAATGATAATAGCATCACTCACCTGAATCCAAATTCACACCTTTGAGATGCCTTGGAGTAATGGTTGGGACATTGCAGGATCCTGACAAATTTCCTGAAAGTCCTAATTGAGACACAAATCAATGTTGTCCTTCAATAATATGTGAGCTTGAGAGAGTTCACTTACTTGTAGTAATGAAAAGGGAATTATAAAAAAAAAATTTCCTAACTAAACTAAAATCCCTATGTGGTAATTATAGTGTAACTGGTCAGTGTTCCTGAAACATTCGTTCATCACCCCAGTTTTCGTAGGCACTAGGGAAGCCGGGGAAAAAGGATAAATTTCCTGAATTCCTCATTTCATTATATATTCTGAAGACAAAAGGAAATCTTGCTTCAATTATCATTTCGTGAATAAATTCTAACTAAACCAAAGTAATTTATTAATTTAGTCATAATACATCTAATATCCCCAAAATTTACAATAGTCAAAATAATAATAGAATTTTTATTTAATGTCTATTCCTTTCACTTTCCTGTATAAATTAAGACCCTCTTGCTATCTTTTTTTTTCCATGAAAGTTCATAAAACCAAACCTAATCTCCTCCTGACAAAATATATCCAAAGAAGTAAGCTTCAAAGTCTGCAGATGGCTAAAAGGAATGCCCTGCCTGGAATGGATAGTTTATAACAGTTGTGAATGTTTAACTTTCCAAAGTATTTACAGGATTTAGTAGGTTGATCCAGTTCTAAAAAACATCTTTGTATGGCCCTTATTTCAGAGCTCAATTCAGTTTAATAAGAATTATTTGTGTCTCTACTTTGTGCCAGGCACTGTTCCAGGAATTGAGGAAACCAGTTAAGACAGGGTCCATGGTGAAGGAAATCCTAGCCTGTTTAGTAAGCAAGTAAAGCAATGAATTAATATAGATTTACGCCAGAGGTTGAAAACATTTGACCCATGTGGCATGTTTATTTTTAATCCAGAGAGTTCAAATTGAAACGTGAGTTTGGAGGTTCTCTGCAAAAGTCAGCAAATACAGAAACTGCAGCATTTTGTACCCACATTCCTGTATGGCTGCAGTCAGCTAGAATTAAGAAGCCCTATTCTTTTTAGATGGCATACACACTCCTCAGGTGACCACAGTCTGCCCCAGCCTGCCTTGCACACTTGGGTCATCTGCCCGGCTGTGACCCGGGTCCTGTAATAGATAGCTACAAACAAGGTGGTTTTCTGAATAACCAATGTTCACCTCCACAGCACTTACAGGCTGTGTCTTGATCCTTTCTTGTACACAAAGGCAAAATTCTAAACAAAATTATTTTAATAAATATAAAAATCCATGTCCCATCATTACTAAGACTGCAGGAGACCCTAAGGCAGCAAGGAATGCTCTTGAAGTTTCTTTAGTTAAAAAAAACGTACTGAATCTGTGAAACTGTTCAGTAAATTGGACCAGATTACTCTTTATAAAAGCAGTTCCTAAATTGATGTTTGTTCACAATGGCAAACCTACATGTTTATGTTTTTGAGATCATTTCAGCAAATAACCTATAGGTGTTGAACATGTGAAGGAAAAAAGATTGGCTGTTAACCAGAGAACATCTGTAAATAATCGCCCATACAGTCATAGCCTAACTTCAAATGTGTGATACAGAGCTCTCTATATCTGAAAAAGTCAGCTACTAAGAGCAAGAAGCTAAGCTGAATTCTGACAAGAAAAAATGCAGTCTGAAAACAAATTGCCCAGATTCCTCCTAGCTGGTGAATTTGGAACCTGATGTTAGTTTCTGATTGAAATTTTCAGAAAATGAGCAAAGCATTTGAAACTGAAAGTGCAATTGCATTCGTGCACTTAATTTTCTAAGGTTCAACTACACCGACTTTATTATACACAGTTCATACATTTCGAAACTCTAAAAATATTTTTTCCAGTTCAATGAAAGGGCTATTTTCAAAACCAAGGTATAGCAAGAGTTTGTGGTGACCTTTTGAAACAAGTGGACTTGTCAGTTAAAAACAGTCAATGATATCCTTTTACTTGCATTTCCATTTATAAAAATGACAATTTTTCCTTAAACAATTGTCAGTATAATTGACAGAGTATATGCATTTATTCTTTATCTTGTTTTTCATCCCCTGAGTATCCAGGTGTAAAGAAGGAAGCTATTGTTTAGGACTTTGAACTAAATCCATAGCTTTACTCTTAATTCAGCCAAGTGATTAGAATCCAGTGCGGTACTTGCTTGGACTGAAGCAGGAGAGGAGGGTCAGCCCTGCAGAATCTGAGGTTTCAAGAACAGGGATGCTGTACCAAGTAGAGCCCAGGGCACTTGTACATAGAATAAGCAAGAACTTTAGTCCGTTAACCATTTATGTTGAAGGAAATTATTTTTCCAAGTTGTCTTCCATAAATGTTCACTTTTCAAATCTCTCCCCTCTTATTAACCTAAGAACATGTGACAGAGAAAAAAATTGAGTTAAAGCTTGACAGTAAGTGATATTTACCAATAGCCTGGGATGAATTTCACCCGAGATTTGTAGCTCACCTACCATAGAGATATGGGTAAATTGTGTCACACAAAAACTGCAAAATTGGACTAGAGGTCCCACAGCATTTTAGAAAATACCACAGTATTTTAGAAAAAAATGGGTTCCCAAGCAATCTTGCTGCTGGCACCAGCCCCTGACACTTCTCTGCTTTCTAGTGCCCTGAAATGTTTTGGAGGGGCCAGTGTCTGTCAGCATATGCTGAGCATCCACACCGGCAATCATTTAGACGACTTCCGCTTACACTGTCAAGCTTTTATTCCTGTAAGAAAGAAGGAACACAGGGATTCGGAGAACTTGAGCTCATTCTTATGTGTTGAACTGTACTTGGACAAAAGTCATTCTACTTGGCCTACATTCATGCAGTTTGTCTTTCTCCAAACATACCCTTCATTCTCTCCCCTCTGTGTTTTGTAAATTCTGGTGTCTCCATCTCATTTTCCTCACTTAGTAAACTCCCACTCATCCCCACAATTAAAGCCCAAGCCTTACCTCCTATGAGGAGTCCTCCCTGATGGTTTGTCAAGGCTTTCTTTGTCGGCATAAAATAACCTTAAATATACTTTAAAATAATTATGGTCTTATCTATCTGTCCAATGCAAGTGAGTGCAGATGTCATGTCTTTCCTATACTAAGTGCCAAAGTTTGAGCTGTGGCTCAGAAAACATGTTGAATGAATGAATGAATATATCCATGCTAAAATGCACTAGCATGTTTGCCCATTAGAACAGAACTGTCTTGTTCGTTACCAAATAGTATATTGATTTCGATGATTCTCAGGCATATCCCCTTTAAATAAGGAAAGTAGAAAAGCAAACATCCTGGTATCTGCTGGTAACTTAGTAAATATCTCTTGAATGAATGAGGTATTTTTAAATGAAAAGCTATATCTCATATTAGGCAATTCTATTGGAAATTAAAATGGGAGTTTCCTTGAAAGAAAATAATCTCTTCAACACCAAAAAGACTTCTTTAAAAGAGTGTTTGGATCCTGTTCTTGAGACCAAAGGAATCAATGGCACAAGTAGAGATACGACTTAGCTGCAATACAATTGTAACAAGACAATATTTTTAAAAATTAATTTTGTGCTTTTCTCTTTTCAACTTCCTTTTATGTGACCACATTGTCTCAAGGAAAGTGGGATGGTTAGATTGAGAATAAAGGGAATAAAAGGTACATGTTGAGCTTTGTGACTCTGAAGCAGGATTTTGAGAATCAAGGAGACATCTTGAGGGAGCCCAGAGATCATGCATAAAAATAGAAAGATCAGGTGAAGGGCCAAGACCCCAATCTCCACCCCTCCCAAGGAGGAAGTGCAAATACCGGAATAGCACTTAGAGTCAGGGGATGAAGGAGAAGAGAACCCGATCTGGGGAGGCACAGAGAAGAAGCTTGGTGGATGTGAGACGGTGAACATCATTGGATTGCCCAGAACTATTGGCGCTCAGTACTCAGGGGAAGCTGAGCTCACTACTCATAACTCAAAGAGCACCGCACGTAGTGTGGGTGGAGGAGCTGCTTTGCTATTCTTTTATTCAGTGGATGTTCTCATGGCACCTGTGATTTTTCCAGCCTAAGAACATTTGCCTGTATCCTAAGATTTTTCTGAACTCCATGTGTACTGCCCCATGTGAATAACCCCCATTTTTCAGTTGTCCAGGATATCCTTAAGTCATTTGCCAGTCCCTGAAATAGGGTGAATGAGAATCCTTGACTTCCAGTGTGGCAAGTGAACTGGAGTGGTGTGAAAGAGAAAGGCACAGCCCAGGTACTTGAGAAACACCAGATAGTGATCAAACTACCCTCATTACACAGATTTTAAGTGAGAAGTAGGAGTGGTCTGCAAATTCTGTGTGAATCAGTGGTCAGATCAAATTAGCATAATCTCAGTTCAGAATCTATTAAGTCTGGCCAGACCTTGCCTAATGTTCAGATCTTTTCTCTGAGTAACAAACATGAGGAGCACAGGTTCAGAAGAATGTGGACAAGATGATCATATGAGGGCAGCCTAAAGCACCGGGCACACACGGCCTGGAAAAGAGAAGACTTGGGTGAAGGCTTTCATGAGGAGCAGGGAAGGGGAGAGCACCGGAGCTCATTAGAGTACTTCCCTGAGCGTGGGGACGAGCAGTCAGAGTGGTCCAAAGACAGAGTGTTCAAGATCAGGTGGTTCATCAGTTGGTGCAAAAGGACTTCTGGTAGGTGAGTGGGATAGTTAGCTGCTGGGGTGACTTCTGACTCTGAAAATCTTTAACTCTATGAGATAAAGATAAAGAATTCATTTAATGAATCAACATGTATTGAGCACTTGTATGTCAGGCCCTTTGTTTAGTGTGGAGATGTAATAGAGCAAAATCAGACATGGCCTCTCATGTAGCTTACAGCCTAGAGGAGAGACAACAAACTTCAATAAAATAATCAGACAAGCAAATATAAATTTCAATGGTGACAAGTGTTATAAAGGAAGAATCCACAGTACTATAAGAACTATTATTAGGAGTATACCTGGGCAGGACTGTGAAGGTGCCTCTCTAAGGTCATGACTGATAAATTCATTATCCAAGGTAGTTTCACTCCTTGACAATAGACAACTCACCTGGCCAAGGTCTACATCCTTTTCCTCATCTGGAGTACTCTCTAACGTCTCTGAGCATTGTTGTTTTTGTTGTTTTTCTTCTTCCCTTGCTCCCTCTCTCTCTCCTTCCCTCTCTCCTTCACTCTTCTTCCTTCTCTTCAAAGCATCCCTGTCTCTCTCCATCTTCCAGAACACAAAGCCAGTGTCCTTGGCAGCCTAAGCTAGAACAGCACCTGACACAAAATGGGCCTGGGTCCTACTAAAGCTCCTGAGTCAGAGGACACAAAAGGCCTGGGTCTATTCTGGGAAGGGGGAGAGGGATAAGCAGAGAGAAGAAAGCACAAAGCAATAGTTCACCAAATAACCTATGCACTCATTCCCAGTGTAGGCAATTGAAGTGAAAAAATAGGTCCAACATTCAGGATGAGTCTCCAGAGATAACTTGTTGGATCCTTTCCTCCAGGGCCAAGGAAGGAAGGTATTAATAGTTAGATAAAAGGCTAAGTTGCAAGTCCTCCAGGAATAAGCCTTAAATTGTCTAGATTTAGCATTTGGAGTTGGGCCAGTGGTTAAGAAAATGAGAAGATGAAGAGAGATGGACAGAGGAAAACAGACAAAATGAATACAAATGAATGGTTGTATGAGTGGATTGAAATATGCACAAATGAAAGGTTCTAGCTCTTAAAAGTTTTAAATCAGGGGGCATAGAAAGAAGGTTTTAAAATCAATCCTCAGAATCACTCCATTAGTGAGGTATTGACAAGCAAAAATGACCCATTGAAAGAGTTTGGGAGAGGAGGGCTTTATGAAACCCTTACACATTTACAGAAGTGTGGGCAGGGTTAATAAGCCTAATGTGAGATGATGAGGTACCCAGGAACTAGCAAGAATGGGGAGCTGTTATCATCCTTAAGCCTAAAAGGAAATGAACCAAGTTGTCTGAGCCTAGAGAGATTCTCAAGCTGTGAAAGAAAAACCACCTAACTGGAGCTGCAACCTTTGCACATAGCTAATGTAGCCAACGCCAGAACTGTGAGGAGGAATTTGTGAGGAGGTGCACAGGGAGGATAAATACTCTTACCTCTCTCTTCTCCCACTGCCTCCATTTTCTGCCAGTTCCTCCAATGGCTGAATCCATTGGAAGACATTGGAAGAGAACAAGGGAGCCTGGGTGATGTGGTCCTCAAAGGCCAGACTTCTCAGGCACAGAGTACGTTACAGAAGAGCAGATAATGGATCAAAGTGGGGGAGGGTGGTACTGAATGTAGCATCATTACCTGTGATGAACATTTACACCATCGAAAGAGATTAGCTCATTCTTGAAATGAAGCAAGTGTAGAAATGAAGACAAGATTAGTGATTAACAGGGGTTAAAGAGGGAGTTGGGTTGGCAGAGAAGAGGGTGTGGCTATGAAAGGACAATATGAGGGATTCTTGTGAGGATGAAAATACTCTGTGTCTTTACTGTATCCGTGTCAGTAGCTTAACTGTGATATTGTACTATAGTTTTGCAAAATACTACCTTTGGGGGAAACCGGGTAAAATGTACACAAGATCTCTAGTACTATTTTTACAACAGCATATAAATTATAATTACCTCAAAATAAACTGTTTAATTAAAAAATGAAAAACAGGTTAATTTAACATCAGATGCTGGGTATTTCCTGATCTTATTTTATTATAAAAAAGTATAATTATTTGCTTACCAAAAACTGAGTCTTTCATTTGATTTAAAAAGAAATCTGTAACTCCTGGGATTCTTAGTAATAATCACTGAAAAAGTTAAATTTTGCAAAGAATTCCTCACTCTTCAACTTGACCACCTCCTTCGGTATTTGTTAGATTGAAAAATCCCAAAACATCCATTCATAGCCTTGGTCTGTTCAGACATTGGAGGAAATACAGGCTTGAGCACATGGAGGCAGAGAGAACTGAGAACAGATGTCTTTTGGAAATAATAAAAGGAATAGAGCAGAGAGAATGAAGGCAGTTTTTCAAATATTTATTCATTCTCCATCTTGTTTAATAGCAGTTTCAGGTCTTATATTTAATAGCAATATTATTTAATATCAGTATTGAACACAGTGCAATAAAAATTTCACACTTGTTACAGAAAACAAATTGCTCTATTATTAAAAACAAGTGAGTGAAAACAAGTATTGGCCAATATATGGATGAAAAGGAACCCTTGTATACAGTTGGTGGGAATGTAAATTAGTACAGCCACTGTGGAGAACAGCATGGAGTTTCCACAAAAAAACTACAAATAGAATTACCGTATGATCCAGCAGTCCAACTTCTGGATATATATCTAAAAAAATTAAAATTGTTATGTTGAAGAAATGTCTGCACCCCATGTTCATTCCACATTAACCAAGATATGGAATCAACCTAAGTGCCTATCAACAGATGAATGGATTTTTTAAAAAATGTGCTATACGTCCATCACAGAATACCATGAAATCTTAAAAAACAATGAAATTCTGTCATTTTTGACAATATGGGTGAATCTACATGACATTATGCTAAGTGAAATAAGCCAGGCACAGAAAAACAAATATTGCATGATCTCTCTTATATGTGAAATCTAAAAATTTGAATTCGTAGGAGTAGAGTACCAACAGCTGATGGGGGAAGGTCGGGGTGAGGGGCGGAGAAAGGGGAAATGTTGGTCAAAGGCTGCAAAGTTTCAGTTAGAAAACTGAAGAAGTTTTGACATTCTATTGCACAGCAAGGTGACTATAGTTAAAATAATATATTGTATATTTCAAAATTGCTTAAAAAGTACATTTCAAACGTTCTTACCACAAAGAAATTACGTGAGGCAATAGATATGTTAATTAGTCTGATTTGCTTATTCCACAATGTATACATGTATCAAGACATTATATTGTACTCATAAATATGTACAATTATTGTCAATTAAAAATAAAAATTACATTAAAAAAGATAAAAATCATCTCAAAATGAATTAAAGACTTGAATGTAAGACCTGAAACTGTAAAACTAAAAACAATTAAAACTACACTAGAATTCTTTTTAATATGTGAATAAATCCAAATGAAGAGAAAACCAGGGTAGTAACCATGAGTAACAGTCAGGAGTAGGGTTAGTACACAACGTACAAGCATGAAGTCATATATACTGCAGGAAGTTAGCCACTCAGGTGGTCTTTGGCCTTACCTTTCTAACAGCCAATGCAAAAAATGAACGTGATCTATTACATGATTATAAGATAAAACTTGACTTGAAAGAAACCTCTTTGTTGTGTACTCATAGAGGTGACATTACAGTTTACTGAACAACATCTTTAGGATTAATAAAACTAGTTTTAGAGTTTGGTAAAAACAGTTAGCAGGGACCTAAGCAATGCAGTTTAGGTATACAGTTTTCTGGCTTTGATTTCAGAACATTTTGGAGTATGTTCAAAATGAAAGAATTACATTCTTTATAAAATCAAATAATTTTTTTCAACCAAGTTTTGAATAAGTATTAGTGGGGTAGCAAACTCTACCTCAAATCCTTATAGGGCCCAAGAAGGTAAAATAATGAAAAGAAGTGGATGTCTGTTAAATACAAACTCTACAAATACAGTGAAAAAAGGTCATTTGACAAATGGCCTCCATTTAGGGGGTACGGTAAGGTATGATAGGGACTGCAACCTGGATCCTACCACTCATATCCGGCCTATTGTTATCATAACCAAAATAGGGACCAGATGTTGCCAGAGCTCTTGTTTTTCCTGTATATTAGTCAGAGTTCTGTTACAGAAAACAGAAACTGCTCTAGCTATTTTAAGCATTAAGGGCAAAGGGTGTCGACACAGGGAATTAGGTGCTCACAATGTGTTGAGGCTGGGCCTCCAGGAATGACTGCCAGAGAACAATGAAGATCCAGCCCCAAAGGAAGCTGCCAACCCTGCCTTAGCCAGGAAGATGGGAAATCAGGAAGCTTCCCCCTGAACTGTTAGCTGTAAGAATGATCTAGGGATTAGGAAGCTGCTGCCGCTGTTGCTGTTGGCTCCAGAGCCGTGCCCCACCTGTCAGGTCCACACTAGCAACAAAAATAACAACAGCTTAACGATGCTGCTGACCCCACCTCTTGACCCTTAGAAAGCTGATGGCAGGAACACTGCTATAAAAAACCCAAAGCATCCTTGACGAGATTGTGCCTGCCGCCAGGAGCAGCTGGGACTGCTGCTTTTCAAATCTCACTTGAATGTGTCTGACTGGTCAAAGCTAACGCTAAGTCATGTCCAGATGCCCAGTTTAAAAATGTCATTTTTAGCTGCCCGGCCTCTGGGTGCATGGTGGTGAAGGGGGTGAGGTTGGGGGGCAATGTATGGAATGTAAGTAATAATCCATTTTATCCACTATATTGTATTTTATGCAAAACTCACCTGAGCTTTTTAATGCTGGCAATTAATTCAGTGTTTTAAAAAAATAATTGATGGGCAGGCCAATAGTGTAGAAGTCAAGAAAATACATCCGTGAACAGATTCGGCTTCATCACAAGTAACTGGAGGGTGGTTTTGATCCACCTCAAGGCATGGAGGAAGAGAAGATCAAGTTCTCCCCTCCCCCCACCTTCACCCTCCCACCCCACGCACAGGTGAATAACAATGTGTACAGTGTACTTAAAAGTGCATTTATTATTACGAAGGTAGTAAATGCTTGATAAGGTAATATTTCAACAACACACATGTTCGCACAGTAAAAGTTAATTTCTGTTCTCTCACTGCCCACTGCCACTCCCCAGATATAACCTGGAAAAACACCAGGAAATCAATCAGACTTTACCACATTAGAAGCTGAATCTGCTAGAAGCATTCTTTGTTTCAGGGATTCTGCCAAGAGAAAGCTAGAGCCAAGGTATTGGACTAATACGAGAACCTATCCAATACGAGTAGGTGTGGCAGGGGTTTAATTTGGCTGGTAAATCCAGTAACTCAGGAGCGGGTGACCTCTCCAAAATGGAGAATTTGTATTCAGCTTTCGAACAAAGGTAATTTCTTATATCATATTTTATTGCCCAGCAAACAAATACAATTTTCTGTATCAGACATGTTTTACAAGCTTTGTGGTGATCTCAGACTTTGTCTTTAATGATCACATTTATTGTTAATATTTGAGCATCTTAGAGAATGTCTTCCCCTCCTCAGTAAACATTAAGAAAAGAGAAGCTATAATTTATCGTATTTTAAAACACTGTAGGCAAATATTTAAATTTAAATAAAACCTTTATTCCCCTCGCTTATGTTTCAACAATGTTCCCTGTTTATTGCACTCCTGTTTTTACTAGAAAGTAAATATTCCTTAATCTTCTCTTTCTTATCTTATGAAGAAGAGTAATGATCAGCACTTCTCAAAGTACTTGGGTTAACAAAACATTTCCTTCTCAAGCATCTCATTAAATCCACAATAATCTATAATTTCACTTACGTTTAGCCAAAGTCAAATCAAAGGTTTAGGCTTCCAATTTTTATTTATTTATTTTTTATTTCAACATATTACAGGGGTACAAATGTTTAGGTTACATATATTGCCTTTCCCCACCCGAGTCAGAGCTTCAAGCGTGTCCATCCCCCAGAGCCTGTGTGTCTTCAGTGCTCCAGGAACTGGGGAAGTATTTTGCAATCTCTTGTCTGAGTCTCTGAACAGAACCTTAGTTCATCCAGAATTTGGGTTCTACTTTGTTTCTTCAGTCCTCTTAGAGATTGGAGAACTACTACTAAATCTTAATGTTGTTTTTCTTATCAAAATACTTACATGTTAATTTAGAAACAATGGTTTCATAAAGGAAAGAAATTACTAATCACCAGTGACTCCACCATTTGAATATTTCTATCACTAAAGGTTTCCTGTATATTTTTTCTTTCTTTATAAATGTAAACATTTTAAAAATGAAATTATACTGTATATTCTCTTTTGCAGCATGTTTTTCTTTGTTCTTGAAACAGAAAGGTTTCACAAGTATATTTCCATATTATTAAATAGTTTTCTACAAGAACGCTTTTAATGACTATCTCATTGTGTGGTGTCAGAGTTTACTTTATATCCTAGGTCAGAATTTTTTAAATTTTTTTAAAATTTTTTTAAAATTTCAGCATATTACAGGGGTACAAATGTTTTGATTACATATATTGTTATTTTAATAGATTTAGGGTGTACAAGTGATTTTTGTTACATGGATGAATTGTATAGTGGGGAAGTCTAGGCTTTTAGTTTATCCGTCACCTGAATAGCATGAATACATTGTACCCAATATGTAATTTTTTAACTTGCACCCTCTTGCCATCCTCCCTTTTCTGAGTCTCCAAAGTCCATTATGTCACTCTGTCTGACCATGCATACGGGGTTGGAATTTTAAGTTAGTTCTGTTCTTCACCATTATATGTATGTTATGTTTATTTAGTTTCTTATCTTCTGAAGAACTTAACCCTAACCTCATATATGGTCTCTATGCATCATACGACACTTCTCCTCCCAGACAAAGCTCATTGGGTGAGGACGGTCAATCTATTGGCACTCAGTAAGTGATCAATCTAAATCAGTCAAGAATTTTAACTAAGAGACTCAGAAAAAGCAGGTGAGAGATGGCATTTCAAATGAAAGATGCCTTGCAATCTAATACTTGAAATCAAAAGTACCTTGACTAAAACGCAGTGACAAAGCTTGAGACTGAATCTTCTTTTTACATATTTATGATTATTTCTTTAGAATAATTCTTAGAATTGGAATCACTAGATTAACTTTATATAGTTTTAAAGCTTTTGATGCATATTGCCAAATTACTTTCTAGAAGTATTGAAACAGATTATTTTCTTCACAACCACCACTAAAGGTTAATTTGTTTACCAGTTTGATTTCTAAAATGGTATCTTGTTGTCTTAAGTTGCATGTCTATGATTTCTGAGTGAGTTTTAACATTTTCTATAGGGATTGACCATTTTCGGAGACAGAGTCTCACTTTGTAGCCTGGGCTAGGGCGTCAGCCTAGCTCACAGCAACCTCAAACTCTTGGGCTCAAGCAATCTTTCTACCTCAGCCTGCCAGGTAGCTGGGACTACAGGCATGTACCATCATGCCCGGCTAATTTATCTATATATTTTTAGTTGTTCAGCTAATTTCTTTCTATTTTTAGTAGAGACGTGGTCTTGCTCTTGTTCAGGCTGGTCTGGAACTCCTGAGCTCAAGCGATCCTCCTGCCTCAGCCTCCCAGAGCACTAGGATTACAGGCGTGAGCCACTGCACCCGGTCCTGTATTTCCTCTTTTTCTAATTTCCTATTCATATCATTTGCCCATCTTTTTCTGTTGGAATAATTGTATTTTTCTCATTGATTTAAAATAACTCCTTAGAAATTACAGATTTTAATCTTAATCAGGACCTTTTTCACTGTGAGCTAGCGGGAGTTAGGAGGAAGGGCAGGAAATGATGGACCAGGGGTTTAGGTAAAGATCTGTAGCCAAAAGCCAAAACAGGACCAGGTCAGGAGACACTCTGCCTTCTGGATCCTCCCCCTCTTCCCCAGACCAGCTTCTTTTGTCCCTCACCATTCACAGAGATTTTCAAAGGGTATATAAACATAGACACGTTTAAGGAAATTTACAGATTTTCAAATTTCATATAACTTGTTTGCAAAATTGACTGCCTGAGAAATCCTTTCGTCCCTCCCTTTTCAAGTAACTTTCTCCCATTTTACAAATCTTGCTATGGTGATTCATCCTGGGCTGTTAAATATTCCGGAGCTCCACATAAAAGGATAATTTGAAATGTTGATAAGGATGCTGAGAAAATGAACGACTCTAATGCCGGGGTAACAAATTTCTTTGCAAGTCACATGGTTGCTAAATCTTTGCCTTCAATAAAATTCAAAGGAGACACAATTCAGTTGTCAGCTGATAAATTATTAAAATTTTTTATTATAGATCACCGTGTGCATATAACTCAATGGGAATCGAGTGACATTGTTATAACCACCTTCATTTCCATGTACATGAACAAGATTTCTCAGTGGTTTCATTAAGAGATTCATTTTCAAGAATTTAAATTTTTCATTCTTAATAATTAACTATCAAAAGTTGTAATATATTTATGTCATTTTGATCTTTTACGCCCCATGTGCGTCAGTGTAGTGTAAGCTACCTTATAGTAATGAATAAACCCAAACCTTCGATGGCTTTAACACGACAAAGTTTATTGCTCATTCACACCACAGTTTGATGTAGATAAGGAATCCTCCTTGGGGACTCTCTTTCAAAGGGTATCTAGACAGCACTGCTTCCATTTTACATCCCTGCCATCTCAGAGGGAAAGAGAGAGAGCGAGAAATTCAATCCCCTCTTGACTGCCTGGGACAGGAAATAGTACATCATTTCTGCTCACACTCCCAAGGGAAAACTAAGAAATATAAACTACCTGGGTCTCCAGGAAGAGAATAGGGTGTGGTGAGCACAGAACATCAGCTCTGCCACCGGTACCACCGATAATAATTGCTCTGATGCTCAACCCAAAGGAATTGTCTTTTTACAGAGCCTTATGGTCACAGCAAAGAAAAAAATTTAATTTCATTGATTTTTATTATAGAAAGCTATGCTAAGGTAAATGATTAAATACTCTTAAGCACAAAAATATATTTTATTAGGATAAAATTGTATAAACGAATGCAAATAAGAATTCAAAGGGAAAAAGAAATTATGTAAAATTTCCAACTCTTACCTAGTGGGTGATAGTGGATGTCAAGTTGCTATACTACTTATATTCCATTGGATATATTACAAGTTGAATGAAAGTATTACTTTAAAAAGTCAACATTTACAAAAGTCCATAACTTTACATCCTTCACAACCATTTATATTTTTTTAACATTTTTATTTATTTATTTTTTTATTCCAGCATATTACGAAGGTACAAATGTTTAGGTTACGTATATTGACTTTGCCCCACCCGAGTCCTCTGTGGAAAGTAATATGGAGATACCATTTACATTTTGATGAAATTTTTTAGATTACAACTTAAAACGGGAGGAGGGTACATAGTTTTTCAAAATTCCTTTAGGAGATATTGAACAAAAATGTCGAAACCCAGCACTTCCAAGAAATGCCCGCACACTTTGATTTCCTTATTAAAAATCTAACAAGAAAAAAAATCAATTGTTAGTGGGACTGCTTCTGCTCTACTGGATTTGCAGCTCCGTGGACTGCAAACTACAGTCCTTTAGGACACCACCTTCCCAGGAAGCGTAGGGATGGAGAGTTCCAGGTATAGAAATGTTACATTTCTTGGCAGAATTCACACATGAAGGTAACAAGCAGAGCCACAATCTGCCACGCCCTGCTTAGCTTTGTAGTCCAGCTACCTTAGGGTCTAAGACTTCCACCCTGAAGTTAGTGAATTCTTACTGCCTTGCTCATCAGCTGGTCATACTGAACCATTCTCCCAGCTAAATAAACATCTTATCACTTTCCAGAAGAATCTAAAGCAGCCTGTCTTTTTGACTGCTGAAGATGGCAGTTTTAGACAGGGGTCTACCTCTCCTCCCTAAAAAGGCCCATTGACCTTTATTGCAAGCGAAATAGCTTATGGGAACAGTAAATGGCTAACCTTACTGTACTATAAAGTAGAGCTCCCTGCAGCCTCTCCTCTCTCTCTGCTCTGCTGTGAGGCCTGTAATAGCATTTCTCATAAAAGCCTCTGTGTCATTTCCCAGGTGCAAACCTTTACAGAAGTACGACTAGGGAGCTTCCAAAATTGCTTAAACAGAAGATTGTCTAAGGATAATGCTAACTCTTTAGCAGGTGTTTCCTGACCAGAATTTGAAATCACTTTATTTTTGCATTGGCTCTTTTGTAACCACTATAAGTGGCAATTGGCAATAAGCTGGAAACTTAGGAGAGGAAGCTTACATTAAAATCCATTGAGAACAGCAGCTGATTTAGAGATCAAAAAACAAATCCTACTCTCTGAACCAATGAGGTCAAAGCCATGAAAGAGAAATTTTGTCAGATTTCAAAAAAAGTTTTTTTGTAAATTATCCTATAATATAATTGTTAATAACATGATTGAGCACCAAATTATTTGCAAGGTGAACTGGTTGGTAGGTGCTACAGAAACTTAGAAGAAATATGTGATCAGCTTAACAGTCAAGAATTCAGAGAGTTCTTTCCTTACCAACACCTAGTCACCCCCTTCACGTGTCCTATTTTGTCTTTATTGTGGAATTTGTTACTATCTGACATTTTCTTCTTTCTTTATTTATTGATCTGTTGCCCCACAAGAACATAAGCTCTATGAGTGTTGGAATTTTGCCTATTTTGTCCACTGCTGTATCTCCCGAGTTCTGAACAGACCCCAGCGTGTTGTAGACTTTCAACAAATCTTGTCAAATTAATGAATAAATTCCCATCCTACGATAGTGCGTAAACTCACAGGAGCAGAAAATGAAACTCCAAATATCAATAATATTTATTAATGTATTTATTCAGTATAAAATCACTTAAGCAAAGCAACAAGGGGCTTGAAGGATTGAAGGATCTTATAGAATGAATCGGGTTTCCTAGAGGAAGCAGTGAGGTTGAACTTCCATTTCCTGGACTAGCGTAGGGCTGGGAGACAAGGCAAAGAGTGGTCATCAAGGCAAAGTGTGGTATAGGTTTGTTTCCACTTCTATAACCTTATATGAAGCAAAGGGCTGCTAGCAAAGCCCTCATGATAGTCAACAGGTTAATAAGCCTCTGTTCAGTATATCTAGCCTGCATCATGCACTGGTCAGTCCTTTTCCCAGATGGGTATCCAGGTGATTCCTGGTTCTAACCTCTCAGCATGGGTCACAGGCATAGCATCATCAAATAAAAAAAAAAATGTCTTTAAAAGGACTGCAATATGTTACCTATAAGTAACTTGAGACCCAGTGCTGGCTCCCAAGGGCACATTTCCAAGCTCTCTCCTGAAGTTTCTCATCTGGGCTAGTGAGTTGGGTCACTGATGTAGCCCTGGCTCTAACCTGACGTTTAGCATCTCTGCATCAGGGTGCAGAGCTCTCTCATAGCCACCAGTAACATTAGTCTCTGATTCCTGTTCTGTAGCTCCTTGTGTGTGAGAATTTTGCATCAGAGAGAAATAATGAGATTGATGTGCTCCTGGGACCTGACCTCAATACCATCAAAATGCCACTAAAGCTCCACTATAACCCCTAGCAGGTACCTCCAGGTACTTCTAGGAGGAACTTTCCCTTTTTACTTCTTATCCTTTAATAAGTATGTATGTATTTTTTTTTTTCAGAAAACAATTTATAAAACCATAAATGTAAATGCATAAAAAATAAAACAATTGTGATATACTTAAGAATAACCTCAACATTAAGCATCAACATAAAAATATTACATGTGAAATGATTTATCTTTGCTAATGCCTCTCATCATAACATTCAAAGGATCTTGTGGCCACGAGAGGATTAATAACCACTCTACTCTGATGCTTAGTTTATTTTGTTTGTTTTGTTTTTTCATACTATTACATGATATGCATTGAGTTAGGAAGGATATTAAATAAATGAGATCAACCTATATCTTTACTATATAAATTATATAATTTATACTGTTAACATTTTATCAGAAAAAACTCACTACTTTCCTGTAAACATTTTATTACATTTTTAAAAATCTGTATTTATTTACTGATTCATCTGGAATCACATGAGAGAAAATCTCTGAAATAATTTTAGAAAAGAAAATATGATTACTGGAGTCAAAGGCTATGACTATATTAATGACCCCAAGGCAAGTTTTCAGTTTGCTTTTGTAGCTTAACTTCTTTGATTTTGCAATACCTCACAAAATATAAATGCATTAATTTAATACAAACCTCAATAGCTTTAAGCATTACATATAATTTTTAATTGCTAGTTAATTTACACAGAAATCTTCCCACTCATTCATAGAATAAACCCATCTTCTGAGATGTATCTATTTGTTTACTAATAAACATTTTCAGATTTCAAAAACTTGCTAGAAACCACATAAGGAAAAATTTTGGTGAAACACCATTCCTGAACATCACTATCACATCATGCCTTATCCTTACCAGGCCCACAGAGTCATAAAATGTTGGTAAAAATGGACATTGTAAGATACCATTTTGATGTACTATTTAAGGCAGAATGGCATTCCAGGTGTGCAGTATGTGAAGTATGCAGGCTCCATCCCCTGTCACAGCGAATCACTCAGCTAGTAGAGAGCTCCCCGCTCCCCCCATAATGACACCATCAAGAGAATCTCTTGTCACTCACTAATCTAGCCCTAGAGCATCACTTAGGGAGCTGTAGCAATACAGGCTAAAAACAACAAGAATACCAAGGTCAAATTTTTATAGTAAAAGTTAATTTTTTGTTAACTTTTAAATGAAAATAGTAAAAAAAAAATTCACTTAAGATAATTTTGGAGAAAATTATGTCATTGTACAACACTATTATGTAACTATTTTCAGTTTATATACTGCTTTCCATTTCTTACAGGAATATAGATGCAGATATTTAGCTTGTTGCAATCATAGATATTTTATATTCTGCTTCTTGCAGTTAACTTTGTATCATGTGCATGTTTCCATATTTGTACATTTTCATAACTGTTATTTTTAATGGCTGCATGAAGGGAGAGCCTTTTCTGTCTTATAAATCTGTCTATCCTCAGTGCCTATTATAATGCTCAGTAAATCCTGATGAAACCTAAGACTGCAAGTGCATATGCCAAAATACCTCCATTTGAATGCCAATTTCTTAACCTCTGTGCCTTAGTTTTCTGGCCTATAAAATGATTGATGATGACAATTTCTACCTTGTAGGTTTGTCATGAGAATTAAAGCAGATTAAGTGAGATTATAGATTAAGTGAGTTAATCTGTATGAAATTCTTAGAACAGTGTCTGGTACATTATGAGCAATCAATGAAGCATGAGCTATTATTACTGATGTATGAAATGATCTAATGTCCTTTAAGTCAGTGGTCCACAACCTTTTTGGCACCAGGGACCAGTTTCATGGAAGACAATTTTTCTAGGATGGGGCAAGGAGAGGGACAGCAGAACTCTGTGGTCTGGCCCCTAACAGGCCACAGACCAGGGATTGGGGATCACAGCTTCTTTAAATCATCTCTTGTTTTTGCTATGACAGATAGCAATGCAATGAACATCTCTATTTGTATAATGTTTTGCTTCTGTTTAACTATTTCCTTAGATTAAATTCCTAGAAGTCAGATTGTTGGTCCAAGGAGTTATCACTATGATTACCTTTTTAAAATATTCCTTTGACCTTTCTGCCCTTGAAGAAAATTTGATGGTATGAAAAATAAATACTAATTTATATAAAAGAAATAGTAATATGCTGAAATAAAAAAAGAGATGGTAAAGCAAAGAAATCATGTGTTTATTTGACAACTGCAACAATAATTTAGTAAACACTCACTTTATTCATAAAACTATGTATACATCATACAAAAACCCTGGGTTCCATTCAATTGATTTAATCCAACAAGTATTTCCCAGTCTCCTATATGCTGTTCCATGCAGGTTGTTAATCAGAGTATGGAGGAATATAAACTGATCTTTGTCCTCAATACTCAAAATCTATGCAAGAAGGTAAGATGTGAAAGTAGTATGAGATTAAATAATCAGGTGCCAAGTTACATTTTTAAAAGATCCCAGATCTATGGTACAGACATTAAATATCAGGCATGGCTAGCTAAGCAATAAAGAGTAGGTGCTGGCACACATCAGAGCATTTTCAGAGACAATATCCAGTTGGCAGCAAAGAAAGATGCATGCTGCCACCCAAGTGATGACTAAATTAAGCTCTACTTTCTTCTTAGAATCTAACATTTTATAATTACTTTTAATCCACCCCAAACCAACAGGACAGCTTTGCATTTGAATATCATCAGCAGAAAATGTTTGCTCTTGCTAAGACACATCCTCATCCCTGCCAGCTGGAAGGTAAAAACAGCCCTCAAACTTCAGCTGCCGGCTTTCGCCAAGAGAGGCCAAGAGGGGCAAGCAGGAGTGGAAATGGCTGGTGGACAGCCTCCTTCAAGGACTGTGAGTTCATCTGTTTAGGAAGGTTCTCTGCCAGCTGAAATAGCAAAATCATCCCACTGTTTTCAGGGTGCAGTGCTAATGTGCCTTAAAACCATCCAAATCTCACACCACAAGCTTCAGTACTCTTCAATCTTCTCTCTTTGTATCAGTGTCAGGAGGAAGAGGGCAAACTGCCTCTCCTCTTTGAGGTGAGCAAGATCATTCAGGAAGCCAAATCATAGAAGACCTTTCATGTAATTGAGGAAGACTTCCCAGTTGCCAGAAACCCTTTTTGTAATGGAACAAGTCCTGTACAAAGGGTTTTCTGGCCTTTCAAAATGGCCTGCAAAACATTTTTCTTGTGCCTTATCCAGGAGTTCTTAAGCTGCCTACTATGTTCAAATCCTGAATTGACAGGCTCCAGATTTCTCCAGAAGGCTTAAGTCTCTGCAGGGGACGTCAAGAAAAGGAGCTGCTTTGCCTAAACAGGTTCCAAAGCAGACAAGTGAAACTGTCTTCCTTATATGGTGAAAAGCACCCTGTCCCTTTAAGGGCAAGAGACTTGGCTGCAGACAGTCCCTGGGAAGTTTGCAGGCAGCCCCATCCTGTGTCTGGTCCTTGCTGCTGTGCAGGTGAGTTCCTAAACCTTTCTCCCCAATTTGCCCTCTATAATCGCTCTCATGGCGGGTTGGAAATGCTGTTATGAAAGGACAAGAGAATTTCAGGTTCAGGAGAGATGGTGTTGTTTGGAGAAGTTTGAGCTGAAGGAAAAAACAAGGTTACTAGAAAATGTGCAGTAATGCAGCCAGTGAGGATGCATCTGACTCCCAGTGGGGAGGCGGCAGCAAGGTTAAGGAAGGCCCTGAGGCCTTCCAGGATAGAGCAGGAAAAACAAATTCAACAGGGGAAGAGGGACAGATTCTACTTAAGATCATGCAGGACTAAGTTTAAACTCCTGAGCTTTATAACCTGGTGAACTGCAAGTTTAAACCAAACATAGCCGGGAGGAAATACTGCTTCTGCAAGTACCGAAAAGCTTTGCAGGAGCTGGAGCTACAGGACTGACTGCAGAGGAGAAAGTCTAGTGGAATGTTTGCAATGGCTACAGGCTTGGAAGGCTGCAGCCTTAACCCTTTGCACATCCTGGCTGGTTAGCAGGTAGCCACTGTGGCAGGCTGCCACAGAGCACAGGGTGTGGGCTGCGTGTGATTGCGTGGAGTACTGCAGTAGGCTACTAAATAAATGAAAAAGACTGTGATTGTGGAAACGCGTCTCTGGTATCCCCACAGTACCACGTGCAGAGAAGAGAAAATTTCTAAGCTCAGAATTTCTGTGTCATCCACAGCAAAGGGTTGGAAGTACTCTCATCTAAGCCGATTACTGCTCTGTCATTTACTAATTCAGCTTCCTGATTTTTCCGCCCTGGCCTGGAGCCTCCTAAGATATTCATTTGAAATTAACTAATAAAACTTTTTAACAGCTAAAGATTTGCTAGCAGAAGCGTGTCTATGAAAGGCTAAGATGAATACGGTTTGGGATTTTATTGATAGCATAAAAAGAGATAGGCATGGTATAGGAGGAGAAACACTTGGTGGTCATTTTACATTGTATCCAACGCCCTTTAACTGAGCCCATTCAACAGCTACAGCCAAAAAGGAAGTCCACCCAGAAATAAAAAAAGGGAATTCCTAAATAACAGAGCTTGGGGTCGTCTTTCCTCCTAGTTGAGTCTGGGGCCATTGGTCACTCAGAGGCTAGTGGTTTCACCACAGTTGTTATGTCAGGGAGTGAACTCAGAGGCTGGATTAAAATTCCTTACATACTCCGTGCCTTTTAAAAATATTCATTCATCTGAGTAGTCACTGAAGAATTCTTTTTATTATTAACTAACAAGTGCTCTATCCATTTGCTAGTGCTTTGTAAAGACCGAATGTTTATGAAAAAAGATTTTGTTTTATCAATAGGGATTTGTTAGTGCTGAGGGTTCTCTTCTCCTCCTGACTTCTGATGGGTGGACAAAGTGGCGATTATTCCTTGCTGAATAGAAAGATCTGTTCCTCACTCTAAAATCACAAAGGACTCCACAGGGGCCTTACCTGTTCAGAAATGCTGGTGTCCCAGGCACAAAGTTAACTTATGTGTTCACAATGTGGAAGGGAGCGGAGTGCATGGGTATAGCTTTGCTTCAAGCTAAATCAAGAAAGCAGCGTCAAATATTCTGCTTTCAAATATGAATGCTGTCAAAAAAAACCAAAATCCCACCCCCAAAGCTGGAAAATCTCTAAAAGTAACATATTGTGATCTTTTATAAGCTAAATCAAGGCATTTAAGAGGAAAAAAGATGTGCCTCCCTGAACATTTCACACAGTGACTCCTGGTCACATATTGCCATTTATTTTTTCTGTGCCTCAGTTTCCTCACCATTAAAATTATGGATAGTTGGGAGGGACTTTTCAACAAAGTGGAAAAGCAATGGGACCTAGAATTGAGCAGATCTGGGTTAAATTTCCAGTCCCTTCATAACCATAGGCAAATTACTCAGCCAGTCTGAACCTCAGTTTCCTTATTTGTAAAGAGAATAAATAATTAAAAAGGCTATTAGGATTAGAAGAGTCCAGAACCCAGCATAGTCTCCATAAATGTTTCTCGTTTCTTTCTTTTTCTGTTACCTGGGAAGCTACATTGTTCCTTGGAGGAGGAAATAAGTTTTGAAAACGGAAACCAGCTCTGTAGCACAACTTTAGAACTGCAGTTAGGTCATCCCCCTCTTCTCATCCCCTTCAAAGAAGGATGCCCAGCTCCCCAGGGAACCCATTCTTAACTATTAACCAGGCCCATTATTTGGAAGTTCTTAAAGCAATCCACTTCCACTTATTTTGTGCTCAGAGACATAAAGAATAGTTGATTGTTTTATTTTGGCATAAAATTATTCCATATGCTTGAAGAACAATAGTAAGGCATCTTAGAATCTCTATAAAGAGGCTCTACTTCAAAAGTAAGCTTAAAAATCATTTCAAAGGAACTTTTTTTATTTTTATAATGCACCTTTTACAAGTATTTCAATAATAACCAATTGCTACTTTTCCTTCATTCACACAGCTGTCTTTAAGAACATGATTATTGTTACTTTCAGTGTTTTCATCGTTCGGCTTTAAGAGTAGGTTTGCCTTAGTTGCAGCAAAGTTGTTCATGATACACTTTTAAACTAAGACATTCTTTCTAAGACAGAAAAGTAGTGATAAATTTCAGCAGCAGAAACTTTCCATTGGATTCCCATCTTGGGAATCAAGAGTATCATTTTTAACTTAAGTAAGGGCAGGTCCCCTCCATAGCTAATCTTCCAGTTGTGGGTTAACACTGCCTCTGTCAGGAGAGAGGCATTTCGAGTCCACACTTTGCCACTTAAAGTAGCTGTGGAGCTCTAGGCTAGTTCCTCTATGTGCCTGAGCCTCGTTCTATGGTCTGCATAATGGGAATGACAATAATACCTATGTACATGGCTGGAGGGAAAGCATGAAATGTAGCAGAGTGGGTGCTCAATAATTACGGTGGATCTAAATGCCCAATAGTCTCTAACAAAATTCTTGCCCCTTAATAATAATACACTCGCCCTAGATTCTGTCTACACTCTTTAGAATAATCTGCAAATATTGGTATGTATCTAAGGATATAGAAATTCCATTTTTAATAAAAATGTAAGTTTCTAATTAGGTGGAACCAAAGAGAAGTAGGTGTTGAGGCAATCGTAGATCTGCTGCAGGGGTTAACTTTGGAAACAGCCTACAATGCCAAATGCGGTTAAAAAGCTGCTGGGTCTCACAGGTCCTTGAATTGATTACATTCTTTAAAAATATTTTTAAACTTTTTACCCCATGGGAAGAATTTCTGTATCTGGTATCCTGGCAGAAGGAGCTGGAATGGGGTAAAGCAAGTGGTCTACGTTGAACAGGTGAAGTAGGAGATTGTGGTGGAGTTGAACCTCTTAACACATCCTTGACTCCATTCCTCCCCCAGCTGTTCACCTTGAGCTTGTCTGATGCAATTCATTCATGAAACCACCAAGCTGGGGAGGGTTGAGGAAGTGTCTGGGTCAGCTTCTTGCCTTCAGTCAAAGCTGCTCTTGGCCACCTACCCCTCCACAGGGAAAGAGACTGAAGTTCAGTCTATTGTCTGCCTGTGCTGAGGCTGCATTTGGGACTTTCTTCCCACACCTTACCTTGCAATGCAAGCCCATATTGTTTTAATGTCCTCTGGGTCTGTCCTTTATGTTTACGGCAAATTGATATCCTACCAGCGGGAAATTAATTGCCTCTAGGCTGGGCAGTGCTGTCACGGCCACAGCCTCTGTGAGGGGCACCACTTCCTTGTTTTGTCCCTGATTAATCATTGGATGAGTAGATAGTCTTCTCCTCTGATTTAATCACTTCTGTTCCCCACTCCTGCTTTGCTCTGTCTATTGCAGTGGTCCCCAAACTAGAGAGAGTACGCATCAGCATTACCCAGAAGATTGGTTAAAACACAGATTGCTAGGCCCCATCCCCAGAGTCTCTGATCTGTAGGTCTGAACTGGGACCTGAATATTTGAAATTTCTAACAAGTTCACAGGTGGCCTGGGAGCCACACTTTGGGAACCACTCCTCTAGTCCAACACCACATCTCCCTCTGGTGTTCCCAGGAACCTGCACCTCCTCCCAGTGTCCCACATAATTCCTCCACCATTCTGGGTGTGAAGTGTAGCCTTCTCACCACAATTATATGCTACTATTTATTGAATTCTAATCACAACAAACACTGTGCTAAATACACACATTATTTGTAATTCTCCTAACTACCCTAAAAATTTGGTATCATTAAACAGAAAGAGGTTAAGTAACCAAGATCTCACAAGTGATGGAGAGCAGATGTGATATTCAAACTCAGATTTATCTGAAAAGTTTTTGCTCTTTCCACTGTTCCAGGCAGGGCTGGCCAATAGATTTTTAGTATGTCTATCAACTCCGCCTCATTGGTAGCAGCTGCCTGGTGCACTGGGTTGAGGAATGGGTGCTCCTGCAGAGGGAGTTCTAGGACTGCTGGGTACACCGGGGAGGGTGCTGGAGTGGAGAGCGGCATCGTGAGCACCTTGCAGTCACCATCCCCACATGATGCCTTGCCTTGTTTGGGGATCAATTTTGTTAGGACCTAGAATCAGATGAGAAATGCGCATTCTAATTTGTTCCATAGGGAACAATAAAACTTATTTCCTTGTCTCCCCCTTTCTCTGAAGGGTGAATCTAACTTTTTGAACCTAGATTTGAGAAAGTATAATAAACTGTGACATAAAATGAAATGCAACTGGTATATAGATAGTAGTAGCCAACATAGGCATTTTGCTCTAAAGTAGTGGGGACAAGAGAATTACGTTAATTACAGTCTTTGCATGTTATGTCTTTCAGTGTGACCTATCTAACGGATTGCCGTATACCGAAATAATCCACTGTGATTTAACAAGGAGGCAATGACATTTCTAGTTTAGTTCTTCCCTGCATTGCTCATATTCAGTGTGGGAGTTTTTAGTGTCTCAGTGCTTTATATGAAAAATGAATTTGATAATACTTTTCTGCTGCATCCTAACAGTTATTATAAATGTTATTAAATGACATATAACTTAATGGCATCTATTTTATTTGATAAATATTTATAGAAATGTATCTCCAGGCACTGAGGATATAGCAGCAAAGAAAGCAGATTGTTCACATGGAACTTGCAGTCTATAGACAAGAGACAAACAATAAACAAGTAAACAAATAAAGAGGAAAGCTGTGTATAGTGATAAAGTGTGTGCAGTGAGTTACTCTGTTCACGTGTGCATGAGTTTGCTATTTTAGATGGGGTAGTCATGGAAGGCTTCCCTGAGAAGGTAACATTAAATGTGGAAAAGAAGCTCCAGGCAGAAAAAAACAGCCATTGCAAAGATCTTGAGATCGAAGATAGGCAGGAGCAAGATTAAGTGGGCTAGTAGAGATTTTCAGCTGAGAGGATACACCCCCCACCTTTGTCTAGGGGGTGTTGGAAGATGTACAGGTCGGTTTGCATGTAAAATGCTAGAGTTGAGGAGAGCACTATTGGCTTCTAGTGTGCAGGGAGGAAGCATGTTAAACACCTTGAACTGCTTTGATAGACTCGTACACAATTTGTCTTGCTCATATCGTCCTGCAAAAATTGTCTCTATTGAGAGCCTCTAAGGCCAGGATCAGATGTTTGAATTTTATCCTAAGTACAGTAGGAAGCTATTGGAGAGTTGTAAGCTTTAAAAGACAGTCTGTAAAACAGCATTTCGGCTGCTGAGTGGAGGACAGATTGCAAGGGGACAAAGGTGAAAGATGGGAAATTCAATAGGAAGCTCTTTCAGTAGTCTAGAACCGAGGTGAAGGCCCTGGACAGGAGCAGTAATGGTAAAGGTTTCGAGAAGTATTTTTACCTTCAAGAAGAAGCCTCCTATATAAATATAAAATGCTGTTTCCCATGACACCCTTATATTATCTCTTTTTTCCTTGAGAGATTTTTCAGTTTCACAATCAGGTGGTTTCCTCTATATTCATTTGAGAGAATTTTGTGGCACCAAATTACAGAACACCTTGGTCTTTCAAATGCAAGTCCTTATCCTCTTGCTCTTTAACCTTGCATATCCATCTGCATTTCAAGTTGTTCTTTGCTCAGGAAGACAATCTATTTGACTTGGACTTATAAAAAGAGATAAAATTACATGTGCTTCTTGAATAACAATATGTGATTTCTTTCTCTGAAGGGTCAATAGGAATTAGCCTACATATATCATTTTACTAAATCGGTGTCTAATCACATGAATAACTGGGACCAAGTCTACATTTATTCTTCTGATAGAGTAACATTAAGTGAACATCAAAATCTCTTGAAGAGATTGCAGGCATTTCAGTACTAACTTTACTTCGGCTTTAAAGCCTCACGAATAGTTTCCAGGTGCATCAGCTCCTCCCCCACAAAGGCAATTCAGCTCCCAAGACCTTAGAGAACCCCCTTACTGCTGTCCTCTTGTCTTTCCTCATGGCCATCTCTTCTTTCTGCCCCCCACTGCACCCAGACTGCCCTTGGAGTGTTCCTGCAAATGCAGAGATCCACAAAGCAACAATGTGAGAACCCCTCTGTTCACCTGCAGAACAACCCACTTCTCACTCGGTGGGAGGAGCAGTCTTCCACCTGGCTGAGCTGAAAGGAGTGGCAAGAGAAGAAAGAGGAGGAGCCGGCTGCAGGCCGCTCCCCACCCCCGCCTCCCGTGAACTGTACCACTGAGTGGCAGGTGCCTTTGCAACCAGGATGAGGGTCTTCCCCAAAAGAATCTTGTGTCCTGAGAACAGAGCGGGGTAGTCGCCACTGGGGAATGGATGCTGGGCGGGTAGAACAACACACCACAGCCTCCGACTCAGCTGATGGAACCAGGTGTTCACCAACTACATCCTGCCTTGCAATTTCTGGATGAAACCAAAGAAGAGAAAGATAAAGGAGACAGGGTCATCCTCCCCAAACAAATTTAATCTTCTTTAATTTAATCCCATTACCCAGTCTACATAAGCCAAGATCCCAAGAATTAAAAAAACAAGTGGTCTTATGTTACTGTAAAAACCAAGGAAAAAGAAGCCCTGCCTTCATCTCTGGGCTACAGATGTAGCCTGCAAGAGACAGGCCACTTCACTGCCTGCATAAAAAAGGGGGAAGCCAGAGCTGTATATTAGAAAGGAAAGAACAAATGTTTTGCATTAAGATATCCTGTCTTAGCTACTCAATAGCCATGCAAATCTGGACAATGTCACTTTCTTGGGCCTCAGCAATAAAGAATTTCTTCAGACCCTGATTTGCTCTGAGACTGATTCGTAATTCAGATCAAAATCTTCACTGGTCCCCTAAAGCCTGAACCGTCCACCTCACCCAACTCCTCCCCACACCCTACTGTGTTTCCTTCTTTCTTTGGGGATCCCTACCCCTCTACTAGCTCTTAAGCTCCCCTGAAGGGAGGTCCAAATGTCATGGTTTTTCTTTGAATTTCCAGTGCTTAGCGCTCTACCTGACACTTACTAGATGTTTGATAAACATTTGTTATTTAATGAATGGATAAAAAGGATATAAAAATAGAGAAGAATGAGCCCAAGTCAATGCAAAGCTCAAGAGCCAACATTGCTGAAACCCACATATTCTGCCCATAAGTTCCTGAACTTCCTAAAATTAAACAGGGAGTGAAAGAGGGAGTCTTAGATATCATAGCAATAATTTTCAGACATCACAATTTTCTAATACCCTATGTCTCCTCCGAGATGCACCAGTTTCACAGGATTTTAGAAATACTAGAGTTTTACCTAGTGTTTATGGAATGTGTTATATTTATAAAGAGCTAGCATAAAATTGCTGAGTAGAAATTTCCAGATCTCTTACTCCATGACTTCATTCCTCCTTAAGCTCTTCTCAGAAAAAAAGAAAAAAGAACACCCAAATCAAAAAATGTAAAGCTGCCTGCATCTTTTCTTCATAAGCTTTGATCCTTTCATTTATTTAAAATGCGTAACCACCAAGGTCTCATTAGAATTTCTAAAGAATGTAAAAAAGGCCACATGGAGTCAAACTCCAGGCCTGTCTAGCCACGTTACCAAACATGGTAAAGCCTGGCTGGGGTGGTGCTGGGAAGAGGGAGGGAGAATGCAGGAAAGGTAGCAGAGGGGGCATACCCGAGCCTGGTCCAGGTCCAGGAGTTTGGATGTGAGGGGACCAAAATAGGGTCCAGTGTTGGAACTTTCAGGTAGAGGCCAAGTGTTTGATGAGTCTTAGATGCATCAGAGAGGGCCATGCATGAGTGATTTCAGCCTCAGGAAAAGGGTCAGAAAGAAAAAGGAAATGCAGTGGATTGTGCCTCTTCCTTGCGCCAGGCCCTCTGCTGAACAGATGCTACCACTAGGCTTTATAGCAAGGCTGGGATAGGAGGACTGCCCCCTCAAAAGTGTGGAATCTCCAGTGGTGTCCACAAGGAGTACTGAGTGGGCATTTCTTCCAAAATATTGTCCACGAAGCAAGAGTAATGGACATCTCCAACTTCTTCATTGTGAAGTGCTATGTATGGCTCATACATCCATTTTTCTAAGCCCTGTTTGCAACTTGAGAGCAAGTGTTATGAACTCAATTATTTTTATTTTTCCTGTCCACCATATAAAGAAACAAGTCCGTCGGACTCTTATTAGCATTGTCATGGGAGTGAGGAAAGAGACCACCATGAGACCATGATACAATATAGGTTTAATGACAATAATAAACCTTAATCTGGGCCATTCTGGACACACTCTTTAGAGGACTAGTGAATCTGAATATATTCCTCCTAAAACTGATTCTCTTATTCCTAGCTGTTGTAACTGTAAGAGATGAGAAGAATACACGAATATTCTCCTGCCTTTGGGTTTCAATCAATCCCTTCTCAGCCTTCATCTCGTCTAGGCTGAGTGGATTCTCAGTCTTTTCCTAAAGGGTAGTCTTGATTATTTTAGTTGGTTTTTCTAAATCTGAATTAGAAATAGAACATTAAGACATTTAAAATGTCCATACACATTAAGAACACCTCCACATTTTAAAAATAAGGAGTCTACCAAAAACTGGACACAACACAGATACCCTTGAGTGGGTGAATAGCACAGCAGCCTGTGGTACGTCCACGTCATGGAACACTGCCCAGCAGTGACGAGGGATGAGCTGCTGATACATACAACAACCTGGATGACTCTCCAGAGAATGACACTGAGTGAAAATAAATTCCCAAATGTTACATACTGTATGATTTCATTTATATAATGCTCTTGCAAGGAAAGATTACAGAGCTGGAGGACAGATGAACGGTTGCCGGGGAGTAAGGAGAGAGTAGGGGCAGGAGAGAAGCCGTGTGGCCACGAGAGGAGACACGAGGGGTGCTGGCTGTGGCGGGAATGTCCTGTGTCTTGACTGCGTCAGCCTCAATACTCTGGCCTGATATTCTGCTCTGGTTTTGCAAGATGTTACCGTTGGTGGGTAACTGGATGAAGGGCACAAGGGATCTGCATATTATTTCTTAAAACTGCATACAATAATCTCAAAATAAAAAGTTCAATTAAAAAATAATTAGTTAAATGAATGGATATAGATAAATCTCTAACTCCGTCTCAAGAGAAAGAAATCAATCCCCAAATTTTAAACAATATGTATCCTATACCTTATATAGCAAAACTATAAGGAAAGGCACAAATTGAGCATAATTTTAGGATCATGTTTAAAGAAAAGAGGCAGAAAGAAAACTCATGAGGGTGAGACACCCAGAGGGTCTCAGATGTACCAGAATATTCTAACTTAAAATGGAGAGGTGGGGAATACTGGCTCACTTAATAGTTATTCATTAAACTGCAGGAATATGTTTTTATACCCTGCTTTGTATGTATGATATATTTTAAAATAAAAAGGTACATTTTTAACTCTCTCCAAAAGATACTCAGGATTTGAAACTGATCACAAACTTTAAAAGGTTGCCAAAATAAGGCCAGTACGACCTTAAGAAAATTCATAATATATTAATAACTCATAGAACCAGTACAGAATCAATCTATCCCTCTCTCTCTCTCTCTCTCTCTCTCTCTCTTTCTCTCTCTTTCTCTTTCTGCCTTCACTGGTAAAAATTTTGCTGACAAAAAAAACTCTGTGGGAGTGAAGAGCACCAGAACTTATCTATGAATTACACTTGAGAGAAAATACTTTTTCTGCCTGCCCACCCTGCTTGCCAGAGCAGAACTGATTTAACACGGTTTTTTTTTTTTATAGAAAAGATTGCTTTTTTTATTTCAAAGTATTATGGGGGTACAAATGTTTTGGGTTACAAGGATCACTTTTGTAATGCTTGAGTCTGGGCTATATAAGAGCAAAGCTAAAAATAATGGCCACCTCTCTGGAAGCGAGTGTTCTCATGCAAGGCAGCCATTCAGCAGAAGCCTGTTGAACATCAGAATGTGTTCAGTGAGGTTGTTGTGCCCTCCTGCGCCAGGTGAGCAGCTTGTCCTGCCCTCGGCCTGCCTGGCGCTCGGTGCATCTCCATCGCAGGGCTGTTCATCATGCCCTGCGCACCAGCTCGATAATTCTTACATTGCTTTACTCTTTTTTTTTTTTTTTTTGAGACAGAGTCTCACTTTGTTGCCCTGGCTAGAGTGAGTGCTGTGGCGTCAGCCTAGCTCACAGCAACCTCACACTCCTAAGCTCAAACAATCCGCCCGCCTCGCCTCGGCCTCCCAGAGTGCTAGGATTACAGGCGTGAGCCACCGCGCCCCGCCACTGCTTTTCTCTTTACGTGCCTCAAATCGCTCATTTTTTCTGAGCCCTTTCTTAGCCAAGTTCCTGCATTTGGTTCCTTTGATCTTTCTGCGAAAATCAATCTCTTCCTCTAATTATTTTCTGTTGCACTTCTTTGAACCCCTTCCAATTGCCTCCATTTCTCAAAGAGCCAGGTGTTTAATAAAGAATCTGGATGAGGTTCAGGCAGGTAGAGGCAGCTGCTGCCCCCAGGTCAAGTGTTGCCTCCTCTTCAAGCAGCAAAGGTGGTTCACTGAAGGCACGCGAAATTCCAGAGCCCAGAACGGTGCCCGTCACGTGGCAGGTGCACAGGCAGTAATCACCAAGTGGAAGGATTAACTGGGACCTCTTCTAAGTGGGCCGGGCCACGTTCCAACTTGCACTTCATTTGCTTCCCCACCCCACACTCAGCCCAGGTCTCTTTCTGCTTTCAGGTTTTTCTTTGCAGTCTAATAATTATTTCCTAGCTTATTTCTTTGATGCCTTACACATTTTAAAATTGAATTTCCTTTTATTTCCTGCTCACATATGTAACTGCATTAGTTTAATTCATGTCATAGGATTTTGCTAGTAACCTTGTTTACCACATTAACATTATTTATAAATGGTTCTTTTATCTTCTTCTCCAAATGACTCATAATCATTTGAGTCTTATTTTTTATTTCTCTTTATTAGAGAGACTTTGCCTCTATATTCGTTCCTTTTCAGTGTCTTTCTAATGAGTCACAGTGCAAGGTTCATCATATCCTGTGATTCTGACAGGATATGATGGTTGCAAAGGTTTGGGTTGCAAAGAATAAAAACCATTGTCTTAAAGTGATATAGCTGAGACTTGCTTCAAAGTAATGTAGTAAGGGTAAGAGGAGTAGGAAGGCGATAGGTGGAACAAGGTTGTCATGGGTTGATAGTCGCTAGTTGGGTGATAGGTACATGTAGTATTCAATTACAGAAACGCTTGAAATGTATCCATAATTAAAGATCATTTTTTAGAAGACAAAAAATATAGATGCATAGATATAAAATTGATCTCTTGAATTCTCTTAGGATTTGCAGAGAGGGAATTCCTCCATCATCCGCTTCCTGTCCTTCTCATTGTATTGGTGGTCCAGCCATTTCTTTACGTTCATTAAGAAGTTGAACCCTTGCTGTTCTTTCCTTTCTTTCCAAACTCTAGTTCTCATGCAGGAGATTACATTGTCCTGGTGTGTGGCTTATCCAATGCCACACATCTGCAACATTAATCTGCACTTTCATTCCCTTCCAGCAACCCACTACCCCTTGATTAGACCCTAAATCATTTTTTAAATGATGCAGATCTATATAGGCTGCCTGTCTAGCACTCTGGGTAAGGCCTTCAGGTTATGTTTTGATATACAATTAATTTACTGTTTCCTCAACATTAGTCAACACATAAATCATATATAATCCAGCCATTCCTGGCTTAAAATCCCTCAGTTCTCTTTATCAACTTCAAATTCAAATTCAAGTTCAATATCCTTCACCTCTACTCTGGCTTTCCTACTATTTCCAGTCTCTTTCCCCATATCTTCCAATATCCAAACTTCTTCCATTTGCAGTGGCAGAGCATGTTTTTTTACATCACCAAAATTTGGACCACACTGTTCCCCCAGATTGGAATGTCTTTCTGTCTTTCAGTCTTTGGGAAATTTCAGCAACTTTCATTTATAGCTCAAGACTCAATTCAAGCATCAATCCTTTTGGAAGGCTTACCTGAGCTGGCCACTTTGAGTTAAATGTCTGTCAATGTCTTTTCCATAGCACTCTGACTATGCTCACCTACCCTAATACTTTGAAACCCAACTGTATTGAACCCCATTGGTATTCTTTGATCTCTTTCAACTCTCTCTCCCCAGAACCCAACCAGGGCCTGGCACATAGTAGGTATTTGGATGAAAGAGTAAGTGAATGAACCAAAAATGGACAAGTGACACTTAAGGAAGCATCTCCCAGCAAGGGCCTTCTCTAGAGGTCTGAGCCAACATTCTCGGTTCTGGGAAGCACCTCCAGTCTTTGCTTTTTAACTTGCCCCCAAAAACCCACCCGATGCATCTAGCTCCAGCTAGAACTCAATTGTCCCTGTCTGTGAGTCCTTCCTCTTTGGTGCTTTATCAGACGAGTGTTTCCCAGAGCATGGTTCACAATAATTTTTAAGTGATACTCAGACAAATGTCTTTTGACGGTCTTGTGTTTGCATTCATGTATATTCAGGGGATGGTGGTGAAGCTTTGCACATAAAACCTGTGGTTTCACAAAGAATGTTGTTTAGGATGAGACAAATGTAGATAGCGCTGTGGTAATCAACCTTACCTGGACTTCCCAAATCAGGAGCAAAGTGCTTAAGTAATCGTAGATATTCCGAGCCCTTGATAACTGAACCCTTGGCCATGCCCATTAGAAGCACAGACAGGCTCACAAGGAGGGACTCCCACACACTGAATGCCACAGGCATCTCTGTGTTTTATTCAGTGATATATTGAAATGTTACTTTGTGAAGTTGCAGAGAATATACATGCACACTTAATTATAATGGATAAAACAGTCAAATATCTTTTGAGCTGTCCAAACACATCTTCAAGTGAGTTCAGATTTTTAATGTAGGTTAATATAAAAACTGACAGGCTTGTCTCATTGATGTGGGCCCTCATCTTTGTCCAAAACTATGAAGTAGAATATCTATCTATTTCGATCAAATAGTTCCATCCTTCTAATAAGAAACTTAATCTTCAGCCATATATTTTATGTCAATTTGATTTATTCCATTTTTGTTTGCCATTTTTACTTTTTGTTTTTAAAAATGGAATGACATCGTTTTTATAGAATTCACCATATTTCATTAAATCTAACACACCATTGATGTGTAACATATATGATTATTTTATGTGCCACTAAGAGCAACAGAAATGTTGCCAATTATAATTGCAAGATGCCATTGATTGTAAGACACATCCCAATTTCAGAAATATCAAAATTATTTTTAAATATGTGACTTAAAATTGTTGATATACAGGCCGGGCGCGGTGGCTCACGCCTATAATCCTAGCTCTCTGGGAGGCCGAGGCAGGTGGATTGTTTGAGCTCAGGAGTTCGAGACCAGCCTGAACAAGAGTGAGACCCCGTCTCTACTAAAAAAATAGAAAGAAATTATCCGGACAACTAAAAATATATAGAAAACATTAGCCGGGCATGGCGGCACATGCCTGTAGTCCCAGCTACTCAGGAGGCTGAGGCAGAAGGATGACTTGAGCCCAGGAGTCTGAGGTTGCTGTGAGCTAGGCTAACGCCACGGCACTCACTCTAGCCAGGGCAACACAGTGAGACTCTGTCTCAAAAAAAAAAAAAAAAAAAAATTGTTGAAATACAGTATAGGTACATCACTTCTACTTTAGAAAGTAATGCTTATATTAAATTGATAGTAGTAATAGAAAGTTTCCCTTCTGAATAAATTTAATTTAAAAATGAGTTGATTTAAAGAAAAATATTATGTAACTAGGAGGAGAGGTGGAGTATAATATGGCAAAATCCTGGAGGTGGTACCCAAGTGTCTGTGGCTTAGCCTAACTGCCTAGGCCTAGGTACTGTCCATTGGCCCCACGTGGCAGCTCAAGCCAACTCTCCCGTCTCTCCAGCACTGTGCCCAGCTCCTACCTGGGCCACTGAGCATGGGAGAGGGGTCTGGGCAATTATGTCAATGCTCAGGTTGAGGAATGTGGCTATAACTCACTGAAGTCATTTTATGTGAGTGAAAAGAAATTCCTAGGAAACAGACTTATTATAAATATTGGAATAATCTGGCATTGCCTCTATTTCAAAGGTTTCTGTTTTGTTTTGAACCCATTCTCCAAGAAGTAAAGAGGGAAAAGACCATTTTAGTCTCTATTGTTGAGTAATCTATTTATTAATGATGGTTAACCAAACACTAAATAGTTCAGGGATTATCAAATCAAAGAATGGTCTACTTTATTTTTCCTAATAGATTTACAAGTTAAAAAGTGATGATGAATAACTTGAAGCAAAATGCGTTTCACTGGGAAAGCGTAAGAAGTAGCTAATTTTCTACTTCCAGAATAAAAAAAGCAAAGAGAGAATCATTTTAGATAGAGCTGGGAAAAACTGTTTCCATTGGGAAAATGCTTTGCTTTTCTACATCACCTCCCCGTGCATTGCAGTGGATTTGTGTTCATCTCGATGCCAGCTCCCACCCTGCACTAGGTCATGCTTTAGACTGCTGGGCAGTGTGTGCAACATTTCCCGGAGAGCCATGCAGAACCCTTTGATTTACTCGGTGCTTATTCTTGAAGGTTACTGTGAATCATTAACCAGAATGCAGCAGAGCAGGAGGTCGCAAGTCATATGGGCTCCCTTGCTTGCACATAGCTTGTTTTTGCAAACTTAATTTTGAAGTTTTTAATGTAAGTGTAATTGAAAAGATAAATTGAACACATACGCATATCCTAATAAAGGTATTCTTTGGAGTCAGCAAATATTCACATCATATTCAGCACCAATGAACCTATTACAGTATAATAAAATGGAAAGGTCTTATATCAGAAGGTTATTTATAGGCTATTAATTATTAGTGTAATTTTAAAATATAATCAGTAACAATTAGCAAAATTGATAATATTGGATATGCAGCTGTTTCTACTCCCTAGTACTAACAATACTGACAGTAATTCTATATAGTAATGTAAGTTGAAGGCTAAACCTCTTTTAAGTTCCTTGTTTATCATTATGGGTGTTATTGTTTACCAGATCATTGCTGCATAGCTTTATTGGTACTCTTTCCTGATATTCATACAATTATTGATATCATACTCTAAATTTTGAAGTTTATTCATAGAATAGAATAAAATTATTGCTGGGCAAGATGGCTTGTGCCTGTAATCCCAGTTACTTGGGAGCTTGAGGCAGGAGGATTGCTTGAGGCCAGGAATTTGAGACCAGCCTGGGCAACATAGCGAGACCCCATCTCTAAAAAAAAAAAAGTTATACAAGTACTTCAATCTAGTACCCTTTCTCAAAGCAGATGCACTAGTCAAAAAGCCAAACATATTTAGAAGGTAGAATCATTGGAACTTAGGGTCTTATGTTCCCCAGAAGCAGAGCCTGAGACAGAGATTTGGATGCGGGTGGTTTATTGAGGGGTAAACTCAGAAGAAAGTGAGAAAAGCAGGATAGAGTGGGGGGAAATGCCAGGTAGGATGTAGACTGATGAAGGTGGGGGCCAAATTTCACCACAGAGGACAGATGTGAGTCCTTTCCAGCCAAACACTGCCTGCTGCTGAGGGGTGGGTATAGCAACCAGAAATAGGGATCTGCTTGCAGCACTGGTAGCACTAACTACATTTAGTGGAGGGGGAGGGTGTCGGGGAGAAAAGGATGGGTTCTAGGTTTGTGGCATGAACAACTGAATAGATTTTTGTATATAACAGCAACACTCCCCTCATAATACCCAAAATCTAAGATTATAGAAAAAATATGAAAAGATTCTTCATTTTACAAAAAAAAAATTCCCTTTTGCTTTTACCTTTTCAGGTTAAAAATATCCATTCCTTGATATATTTGCATAGGCTCAAACTTCCATTAAAAACATATTTTTTAAAAAACAAAGTTTAAAAAAAGTATTGTTCATTTAGACGTTTTCCATTTAGTCTGCTTCCTGTTGAAAATAAATACAAACTGGTTCTAGTGCTCTAATAATTGAAGATTCACCTACAATCCCAATATTATGTTAGGTGTTTATGAAAAAGTAGTTATACGTTGTCCTTGTGCATTCGTCCTTTAGATAAGGGGTCAGCAAACTACGGCCAGTGAGCCAAATCTAGCCTGTAAATTATTTCTCTATGTCTGGAGAGCTAAGAGTTTTCACATTTTTAAGAGGCTGGTTTAAAAATAAAACGAATATGCAACAGAGACCATATGATCCACAAAGCCAAAACTATTTACTATTTAACCCTTTACAGAAAATGTTTGCCAACCCCTTCTTCAGTCCGTTATGATCCCAAACTTTTTTCCAAAAGTGTGCTGACTCCGTCTGTATTTTGAAGGAAAATCTGATATTCAAAAACTTCAAATTAGCCAATGATTTTTGGAACAATAAAATTATTTGTTTTGTAAAAGGTTTCGTCATAGACTTTATATAAATTAATTCTAGCTCTTCTGAACAATTTTTTTTTGGGGGGGGACAGAGTCTCACTCTATTGCCCGGTCTAGAGTGCTGTGGCATCAGCCTAGCTCACAGCAACCTCAAACTCCTGGACTCAAGCAATCCTTCTGCATCAGCCTCCCAAGTACCTGGGACTACAGGCATGGGCCACCATGCCCAGCTAATTTTTTTCTATATATTCTTAGTTGTCCAGCTAATTTCTTTCTATTTTTTTTTTAGTAGAGACTGGGTCTTGCTCTTGTTCAGGCTGGTCTCGAACTCCTAACCTCAAGCCATCCTCCCGCCTCAGCCTCTCAGAGTGCTAGGATTACAGGCATGAGCCACACTCCTAGTCCCTGAACAATTTTTTTCTAGAATTCCTTAATAAATTTCAGAAAAATTATTTTTAACTAAGATAAATGTGCATAATTTGTCCCATGTTTTGTAAAAATATTACTACCTATTTTGTGATTCTTGTAAAGAAATGGAAAAATACAAATAGATACAAAGGTAACAAATCGCCTGCAATCTTAGTCAATGATAGTCAATCACTGTTAACATTCAGCTACATTTTTTTCTAGGCATATAACTGTTTAATTTTTTTAAATGAAAAAATGTGGATCACATTGTATGTATAATATTATACCCTCTTTCATTCTCATAATGTTATAATTTTAAAAGCATCTTATTTGATTGCATTTATTCCACAGAATAAATATGTCTCAATTTATGTAAACATCTTCCTATTTTTTTGGCATTTTAGGTTGATGCTAGCTTTTCACTATTGTAAATGCCATAGTGAGCTCCTTTATGCATAAATCTAGATCCTTGTTTCTGTGTCCTTAGGCTTATTAGAAGAGTAACTATTGTCCCTTCCCTCCTCTGCCCATCTTCCCTTCAAACCCCTGCCTCATCCCCTAGTTTTATACAATTTGAAGAGAAATCAGTACCTTAAGAGTACCATCCCTTAGTTTCATAAGTGATAAGAGTTCCTCAGGGCCAGAAACCTGAGCTCTACTCACCCCATGTTTGTCTCCAGACCACGTCACCCATACCCAAGCTTTCAAGGACCAACCATATACTGTGACTCCCATTCTTACATCCCCATCCGCAGATCTGTTTTCTAAGCTCCAGACTTATATTGCCAAATGTCTACCTGTCATCCTCGCCTGTGTGTTGCACACCATTTCAAATAGAGAATGTCCAAAAAAGATTCAATATCTTCCCCTTTCTTCTTCTCCTATCAGAATCTCCTCCTATTGCTCATTTCAGTAAAGTGATACCACCTTTCTGCCAAGTTGCTTATGATACAAACCTGGAAACCATCAGTGACATCTCTCTCCCTCACCATCCCCCATCTATTTAGTCAACAGGTCCTGTTTAGTCCTCTTCCTAAATATCTTTAACATGTCTGTTTCCCTCCATCTCCTCAACCCCCACCTAAGCCACCATAGTCTCTTTCTTGGACTGTTGTATGTGCTTCCTAATTGGTCTTTCCTCGCCCACTCTTGTCCTGACCTGTCCTATTCCCCTCTCAATTCTCCACCAGGCAGAGAGTTTCTAAAAATGCCACTTTGCTTTCACAATCCTTGAGTCGCTGTCAGGATAAAGATCTTAACAGTAACCCCTCCTCACTCTCCACCCTCATCTTGGCACTTTTCCCCTTACTGTCTTACTCCGACCTAGTGGTTTCCTTTCCAGTGTGCTAAGCTTCTTCCAGCCTCAAAACCTTTCTTTATTCAAGCTGTTCCCTCTGCCTGTAACACCCTTCCCTCTATCTTTAGCTGATCAACCCATTTCCGGATCCCTCCCCTAATATACACCAACCGCTACCTACATACTTTCTCAGCAACTTAGTCTACTTTTCGGGTACTTGTTACAAATTGCAATCGAAATTATGTACTTTTTCCCTGTAATGTCTGTTTCTTCACTAGACTGAAGTTCCATTTTGGGCAAATAGCATTTGTCTCTTTAGCCACTTTATTCTCCAGTGCCTAGCAGGTCATAGACGCTCAATAAATATTTGTTGAATTAATAACAGGTCATGGGGTGTAAACTTCACAAAGACTTTTAAAATGTGTTACCAAATAGCATTCTAGAAAGTACGTATCAACCAATTTATATATCTACCAGCAGTATATGAGGGTGCTCTTTTGATCACATCTATCCTGACACTGAGTATTATAGTTTTAAATAATTTTTAAATACTTTGGCAGGCAAAATGTTATCTCATTATTATTGAAGTTGCAATTCTTTGCTTACTAGTGAAGTTCAACATTTTTCACACATTTATAGCCTCTCATATTTTCTGTGATTTTAAAATTCATGATATACTTTTATTGAACCATTTTTATTGGGATATTTTTGAAGTTTATTTAGATTAGTTATCTTTCTCCTTACAAAACAATGCCACCAAATCTACTTAATGTCATCTGAAGGTTTGGGCAGATTTCAATAAATGAATCTGCTCCCTAAGGTCTATGTTTAGTCCCTGATGATTCTCCCTTACCTTGGAGGGAGCCATATAATTGGTTGACCATATAATTTATCATACAAACTGGGGCACTTTTGAAAGTGAAGGAGGGTACCGTTAATAATTTTACCAGGACAACAGGTATAAAGCAAGACCATCCTGTACAGCCCAAGATGTAGTCTCCCTAACTCTTATTTTCATGCAAACTTAGAACTCTGGGGATCTAGAGCTAAGAGCAGAAGTCCAAGCGGCGTAAGTGCAGGGATGAATTGAGGATGAAACCTGCTTTTTGTTTTGAATTTTAATTTGGATGCCTTTGTGCTGTGTTGTTCAGTAACCCAATGACTCAGCCCTGGTACCCCTGTTGCCCCTAGTTACCTTCACTCAGTCACCTCACCTGCCTGGCTCTTGGAGGCATCTGAGTTACACCCCATGAAACTTCAGCAGTTTCTAAGGCTCAGACAATTTCATCCAATTCTTCTTTCATGATGAGGCCAGTGGCCCAGAGAGCTGCAGGGACTGCCTTGCCCATAAACATAAAGCCAGTCAGAGGCAGAGCCAAGTCTCTTCGAAGAGTTTTCTCCTGTTTTAAAGCTGCCTCCATTCCTCCTGCTTGCATTGTACTGACAATGCCAGCAGCTATTTTTTGATGTTATAATGCTTCCAAAGTTACGTTAAGAAGTGACCAAAACAGAGTTTTCATTTTCTAGAGCCTCTTGAAAGGATGTTCCTCTTTGACAAGCATAACCATCAAAGTCCAAGGCAAGCAATTTCTGAGGCAATTCATCTTACATTGGGGTCATGTGTACATGGGCCTCCATGTCTATCACTTATGATGCTTTCTGAGCTCTTGCAGTTTGCCCACAAACTTCTCCAGATTTTTCTAAATGCCCTCTTATATAATTTATGACCTTCAGTGGAGCCCAAAAATAAATCCAGAATTGTTTACAGACTTGCATTTTCAAGAATTGCTAGCATCTTAAGTAGAATATAATCGTAGACAACTTCTGGAAAAAGAAAGACCATGAGAGTTTAGATAGTTGAATTTTTGTCATTGCCATCCAATCTGAGGTATGACTTCATTATGAAAAGAACAGAAGGCTACCTCTTCCAATCTTGTCAAGGGAGCAAATTTCCCACCAATGGAATTCCCACAGAGACTCTGTGTGCTGTTGTGCAGATTGCTCACTGCACAACTCCAGAGTGCACCATTCACATATGTAAGTGGTGCCAAATGGCTCCTCCTGGCAGGGACCTGTTGTGCAGTTCACAATCCTGGCACTGTACAGGGTACAATCTGTGCAGCCATATGCTGAGGTCTTGACTGACACCCTCTTTGTGGCTTTTCTCTTATAAAGACACTATCCCTCTGCTGTAGTTAGGGTTGCTTCATTGCCAATACCTACAGATCATTCAGGATAATCTTCACTTCAAACATACATTCACCTAGTTTCTGTAAGCACTATAGTATTTGTCAAGCCAGGTGTCCTGGTTTCAGGTTTGGAAAATAGGTCATTGGAGCTACCTTTTAAGTGCTATTTTGCCTGTATATTGCCATTTCATTTAGATTGAGGAAAACGTAGAAAATAAATACAATCTAATGGTTTGCTAGAGAATAAAAAAATTTAAGATGTTAATATTTTTAAAGGGAATTTTTAAATTAAAGTATCTCTCTGTAAGTGAAAGAGAAAAGAAAATCATTTTAGGTGCATGTAGGATCTATCTTTAAAATATCTACCCAGATAGACTAATAAGATTAACTCATTGGCTCTATAGAAATAATGGAGAAACACCATGCACCCAAGGTAGCCAACTTGCCTAATAGAGATAGACTTTGGTTTTTAATTAGTGGAGGAGCCAACTTTATATCTCCCGACAAGGAAGGTGATGAAAAGATTCAGAGATATTTTTGTACTATATTTTCTGTAGTTTCTAGGATGAAATCCATAGATTTTTCAAGCTGGAAGAAGCCTTTTTAGTTCATTCACTTATTCATTCGTACAATTAATTCTTAGTATTTGCCAAACACTGTGATCATGCCAAACACTGTCCAGCCCCCTTCATGAGGAAACCGTGGTCATGAAGTTGGTTAGAGACAGGGCCAGAAACAAAGCGCAGATGTTCTATGTTCAGGACGCTTCATCCCACGGTGCTGTTAAATATCTCCATGTAGTTACATTCAGGTGATGAAACAGGAAAACATCTGTGTACTGCATGTGACTTGCATGTAATTCATGTAATAAAAATGAAACACAAACCTTTTGCCAGCCATTTCTTTATTATTCTAAATGTCACAACTTTAGGTTCAGCGTTAAGGCCAATAATTTCAGAATTAGTCTGGGAAATTTACAAATAAATCTTTTACCGCTTATTCATACTCTTTACAACTCAAGTATTTCAATCATGTCCTTTCTCAAATGTTGCCTTTACAGATTAAAGTGCTATAAATAGCACTGACCCCTGAGGAACACGATCTTCTTACACCATACTCAACCCTTTGAGTATTGATCTAGACAGTTTCCCATCAATGACAAAATAAATACCCCAAACTCATGGTGGCTTCCTTCTTAAAAAAATTGCTTTGGGTGGAACTTAAAGCATGTAGTTCATAACAATGTGAAATTTCCTTTTCTGATGTGTCTATACTTTTCCTTCACACAATTAAATCTCCAAACTTACTGCATATTGCTGAACTTACAGGCAGTTGAGGTCGAGCACATCTGAGCAAAAGAGAACAGCTGCTCTTGCCAGCTGCCTTCTTCACTGCATAGACATAAATATTGCCCAAGAAGCCTCTCCAGGGCAGGAGACTGAGATCTAGTTTCAAGTTGCTGCAAGGAGACCCTTTCTGGCATTTTGGCTTAGTAAATTCATCCATATGTAGCTGGACCAAGAGACACTGAACTTTTAGCTGAGTGACTAGGAGCAAGAATTCTGAATCCAAACTACTCACGTTCAAATCCTGGCTCTGCCATCTACCTTACCAGTTTTTTGACATTGGGCAAGTTATTTAACCTTACTGCCCTCAGCATCCTCAGTGCAAATGGGGATAATAATAGCTTTTTCATAGTGTTTTGGGGGATTATATTAATTAGATACTGTTAATAATCCCAGCAACAAGTATTCATTAAGTTCTTGTTCTATTCCAGTTACCATGAATGAGAGAAATGGTCCCTTCCTTCATGGAATTTAGAGTATTTTTTCACACTAGGAGACCTGACTCATTGAAGTGTTGTGAAGTCAATGTATTAAGGTATGACCAAATTTTGTTTTAAATGAGTTAGAATGGGACTTTACACAATAAGACTTTTGTGGAACTTTCTTTCACTTACAGATATTTTAGATGTATGTGTGCCCAAGGTCTTGTTATAAGATGTATTTCTTACCATGAGTCTAGCAGAGAAGATTAGCAACTAAACTTTAATACAGTGTGTGTCATGGGCTCATGCGTAGGCCACCTGAACTCAGTAGGGCAGGTACAGAGAATCAGGCAAGTCTTCCAGGAGGAGGTGACATTTAAGCTGAGTCTTAAAGGATGAGTAAAAATTTACCAAAAGAAATTGGGATTGCGGGAAAGAAGTAGTTCCTTCAAGAGCAATGAGGGCTGGGGATGGTTGCTCATGTCTTATAATCCCAGCACTTTGGGAGGCTGAGGCAGGTGGATCACTTGAGGCCAGGAGTTCAAGACCAGTCTGGGAAACATAGCAAGATCTCATCTCTACAAAAATAAAAAAAGATAGCCAGGCATGGTGGTGCATGCCTGTAGTTCTAGCTGCTCCTGGAGGCTAAGGAAGGAGGATCTCTTGAGGCCAGACGTTCTAGGCTGCAGTGAGCTATGATTGCATTATTGCACTCCAGCCTGGGTTACAGAGGGAGGCCCTGTCTCTACTTTTTAAAAAAATGCAACCAGGAGCTGCAGGAGGGGATGGGTAATGAAACAAGAGAAAGATTTGTTCTGATTTGCATTTTAGTAAAGCCACTCTGACTGCATGAGAAGAATGAGCAGGGATCAGTTAGGAACGTATTTAGTAATTTCAGGACACAGTGGCCTAGACTGGGGCTAGGGGAAGTGCGTATTCAAGAGGGACTCTGCACTTAGGTAGAATTGACAGGACTTGGTGATTGATGGGGAGGTGCTAGAGCCATAGGGATCTGGGATGACTACTACTTGTTCCACATCTCTGATGTCTAATTTACAAAGGTTTCAGGGGACAAATCTAAGTTTGGAGGGAACATTCCTGTAAACAGGAAGATAGAACCTTTCAATCACTTTGCAAATCACCTCTCCATCCTGCTGGACATATCTGCAGACTGCTGCTGGGCCTAGGAGTTGGTAGAGCTTCCTATTCCAAAGTGGGAGGGTTCTTGGCAGGAAATGGAAAGCTGAAAACAGAATGGAACCTGGGCTAGCCAGTCACCTTGTATGAAAAGAAAAAGGGAAACCTGATACTTTCCCATCTGATCCAGAATATCTGGTCAGAAAATAATTTAAAAGCACAGATAATTCAAAGTGTTTATAATTGGCTTTGAAATACCATGCATTTTTGGCAGTGGATTTACCTTGCCAAATGTTTTTCTTAGGCCTTATTTTGCATTCCCTGAACATGGACCATCTGGGCAGCAGGGGGATGAGCCCGGAGCCTAGGAGGGAGTCTGGGTGGGCGGCGGAGGAGGCTCTAATGTTTAAAAATTGGATTGAGACCACAATTCTTCCTCGTCATCCCAGATGATTGATGCTTCTCTGTCTGCCTGGGTCCTGCCACAGAGAAGGGAGCTTTTTGTGATATAAGCCTTACCAGTCACATGGCGACTTGAAAAACAGCTACCTGGTTCCCAGTATACCAATGCTTCCCACCCACATTTGAACACTCCACAGGACCACCTCCACCCACCAGAGTGGCAGCCAGGGCTCCAAAGCAATCTTAAAGTCAAACCATATTTGGAGCATGAGGCAGGCTGTTTACAGATGTTACCGTAAAAGTCATTTTAAATCATAATCAGTCCCGTTTTACAGAAGAGAGCTGGCCAAACCAGAAGGCCCCTTTTCCTGTTATTCATAAGACTGCTGCTTCCAGACAAGTTAAAAGGTTAGCTTATCTTCCCTGGCTCAGGCCTCCCTAAAAGAGGAAAGAGTGATGCTTCACCAAAATCACTTAAACAAAGGGTCTGGGCACCAAGTCCCTACTAGGGCCCAGAGGAATTGTCAGGGTGGCAGCCACTCCCTACTTAAGAATCCCAAGCATTTCTCGTTCCTCCATCTGGACTCTGCCATGCCAGGGAAGTCACTTGGTCCAGGGCAGAATTCACTGGTAATAATTAGTAACAGGCTCAAATCTGGAAGTTCAGGGACACTGATTTCCCTCAATTTGTTGTAAAATTGCTATTTTTCATAATCAGCACAGAGAGGAGGGCATTTCCTAGCTTCCTGGTTCTTACAGGTCAGAACCAGGTCCCGGGTTCACAGGAAATCTTTAACAGGTGCTCTGTGACCCATCTAGTGTTTTTATTTTTCGTTTCATCAAACCTTCTTCCTAAGAAGATGAGCTGCAAGAAGACTCAGGCAGCCCGTGTGTTTGAAAAACCCAGCCTAGGTTTCTTTGACTCGGTTCCCTTAAAATTTTAAGGAAGCAAAGCCAGTGAATGTGCCAAGGGCATCCTCACCCGATACCTGCCTCTTTCCCTCTTTCAATATCTCCTTGATTGGAGGTGGCAGAAGGGGTCTTCGGAGGCTCGCCCAAACCTTTAGAACAGATACCCCCCGCCCCCAACTTCCCCACCTCAGCCCCTTCTCATACTTCCCCTCGTTCCCCAAACACACACCTCGCTCCCCAAACACACACCTCGCTGAAGTCATCCTCAGTATGCAGCCCGCAGGGGGAAGGAAACGTGAGCTAAAGCAACAGGTTCCACCCACAGCCTGAACTTGGAAGGCGATGCCGCGGTGGCGAGGCGACTGGAGCTGGGCGGTGGAGGGAGAGGAAGCGGTGAGGAGGAAGGTGGAAGGGAAATGATGGTGCATGACCACCGAGCACACGTCATTTGGGCTCCCACAAGGGCTTGTGTATGTGCGTGTGCGAAGGGAAGCAGGTCCTTCCCAGGGTCACTCGGGAACTTCCGCGTGGATTAGGAGGGCCAGGCCCGTATTTTGGGGTGCCAGGAGGCTTCGGCGGGGTAACGAGTCCCGCAGAAAGGGCTTCAGGCGCGCCCAGGAAATACAAGTGTCTGAGGGTGAAAACACACTACTATTCTCAGGGCACCGCCCTTCCTAATTCGCTGGGTCTGCGCCCCTAACGCCCCGTACCCCATTTTGGGGGCCTTTCCCCGGTTTCTCCAGCCCCATCATAGCCCGGCCTCCGTCTCCAGCTTGCTGCCGCGAAAACCGGGACTGCGGACTGTGCCGCGCCCGGCAGCCTCTGGGCATGCTCGGTGGCGGGGCCAGCTGCGCCGCCAGGAGGGCGCGTCCTTCCTCCCCCTGGGCGGCGGCGGCGGCGCTGGCAGCCACTGCCGGCACCCCCGCCAGGCACACCTTTGGGGAGGCGGGGGGCCACCCTGCCCGGCGCGGGCTGAGAGCGCCCCCCACCCCGAGCCTTCCTGCGTGCGGGAGGAGGGGCCGGCCCGGAAGGCGCGGAGGCGGGAGTGAGACCTCCGACTGCCAACGATTCCTTAGAAAGTAAAGCTCAGCTCCCGGACCCGGGCTGCCGGCCGCCGGCGGGGAAGGGGCGGGGCGGCGCCGCGCCGGTTTGGGGGTGGTCTCCGCGCGCAGAGCGTGGTGCGAAATTAGTAGCCGCCCACCCTTTTCTCAGTTCCCGCCCCCAGGGAATTATAATTCTCTGGGAAAGTGTCTGGTTCTCCGAGAATCCTTGGGGCGGGGTAGAGAGGTGCGCCTGCTGCAAAATGGTTAAAACAAAGTCTGCGCGCGCCCCGGGCCCCTCGTATGAAAAGTGTGCGCGCTGGTGGCTGGGCAC